>PNEQ01041070.1:0-21219 GCA_003012365.1 Medauroidea extradentata
GCTATAAGTGTTTCTACATAGCCTACAGTACAGTTTACTATCTTGCATACTACTAGGTCCCTTTGGCTATAAGTGTGTCTACATTGCCTATAGTACAGTTTACTATCTAGCATTACTACTATTCCCTTTGGCTATAAGTGTTTCTACATAGCCTACAGTATAGTGTACTATATTACATTACTACTATGTACCATTGGCTATAAGTGTGTCTACATAGTCTACAGTACAGTTTACTAACTAGCATTACTACTATTCCCTTTGGCTATAAGTGTGTCTACATTGCCTATAGTACAGTTTACTATCTAGCATTACTACTATTCCCTTTGGCTATAAGAGTGTCTACATAGCCTACAGTACAGTTTACTATCTTGCATACTACTAGGTCCCTTTGGCTATAAGTGTGTCTACATTGCCTATAGTACAGTTTACTATCTAGCATTACTACTATTCCCTTTGGCTATAAGTGTTTCTACATAGCCTACAGTATAGTTTACTATATTACATTACTACTATATACCGTTGGCTATAAGTGTGTCTACATAGTCTACAGTACAGTTTACTAACTAGCATTACTACTATTCCCTTTGGCTATAAGTGTGTCTACATAGCCTACAGTACAGTTTACTAACTAGCATTACTATTATTCCCTTTGGCTATAAGTGTGTCTACATAGTCTACAGTACAGTTTACTAACTAGCATTACTATTATTCCCTTTGGCTATAAGTGTGTCTACATAGCCTACAGTACAGTTTTCTATCTTGCATACTACTAGGTCCCTTTGGCTATAAGTGTGTCTACATAGCCTATAGTATAGTTTACTATCTTGCATTACTACTAGGTCCCTTTGGCTATAAGTGTGTCTACATAGTCTACAGTACAGTTTTCTATCTTGCATACTACTAGGTCCCTTTGGCTATAAGTGTGTCTACATAGCCTTTAGTATAGTTTACTATCTTGCATACTACTATGTACCTTTGGCTATAAGTGTGTCTACATAGCCTACAGTACAGTTTACTATCTTGCATACTACTAGGTACCTTTGGCTATAAGTGTGTCTACATAGCCTACAGTACAGTTTACTATCTAGCATTATTACTAGGTCTCTTTGGCTATAAGTGTGTCTACATAGCATATAATACAATTTTACTATCTAGCATTACTACTAGGTCCCTTTTGACTATAAGTGTGTCTACATAGCATATAGTACTGATTACTATCTTGCATTACTAGTAGGTCCCTTTGGCTATAGGAGTGTCTACATAGCCTACAGTACAGTTTTCTATCTTGCATACTACTAGGTCCCTTTGGCTATAAGTGTGTCTACATAGTCTACAGTACAGTTTACTATCTAGAATTACTACTAGGTCCCTTTGGCTATAAGTGTGTCTACATAGCCTATAGTGCAGTTTACTATCTAGAATTACTACTATGTCCCTTTGGTTATAAGTGTGTCTACATAGCCTACAGTACAGTTTACTATCTAGCATTACTACTAGGTCCCTTTGGCTAGAAGTGTGTCTACATAGCATGTAATACTATTTTACTATCTAGCATTATTACTAGGTCCCTTTGGCTATAAGTGTGTCTACATAGCCTACAGTGCAGTTTACTATCTAGAATTACTGCTATGTCCCTTTGGCTATAAGTGTGTCTACATAGCCTACAGTACAGTTTTCTATCTTGCATACTACTAGGTCCCTTTGGCTATAAGTGTGTCTACATAGCCTTTAGTATAGTTTACTATCTTGCATACTACTATGTACCTTTGGCTATAAGTGTGTCTACATAGCCTACAGTACAGTTTTCTATCTTGCATACTACTAGGTCCCTTTGGCTATAAGTGTGTCTACATAGCCTATAGTATAGTTTACTATCTTGCATTACTACTAGGTCTCTTTGGCTATCAGTGTGTCTACATAGCATATAATACAATTTTACTATCTAGCATTACTACTATGTCCCTTTTGGCTATAAGTGTGTATACATAGTCTACAGTACAGTTTACTTTCTTGCATACTACTAGGTCCCTTTGGCTATAAGTGTGTCTACATTGCCTATAGTACAGTTTACTATCTAGCATTACTACTATTCCCTTTGGCTATAAGTGTTTCTACATAGCCTACAGTATAGTTTACTATATTACATTACTACTATGTACCATTGGCTATAAGTGTGTCTACATAGTCTACAGTACAGTTTACTAACTAGCATTACTACTATTCCCTTTGGCTATAAGTGTGTCTACATAGCCTACAGTACAGTTTTCTATCTTGTATACTACTAGGTCCCTTTGGCTATAAGTGTGTCTACATAGCCTATAGTATAGTTTACTATCTTGCATTACTACTAGGTCCCTTTGGCTATAAGTGTGTCTACATAGCCTACAGTACAGTTTTCTATCTTGCATACTACTAGGTCCCTTTGGCTATAAGTGTGTCTACATAGCCTTTAGTATAGTTTACTATCTTGCATACTACTATGTACCTTTGGCTATAAGTGTGTCTACATAGCCTACAGTATATTTTACTATCTTGCATTACTACTATGTCCCTTTTGGCTATAAGTGTGTATACATAGCCTACAGTACAGTTTACTATCTTGCATACTACTAGGTACCTTTGGCTATAAGTGTGTCTACATAGCCTACAGTACAGTTTTCTATCTAGCATTACTACTATGTAGTATTGGCTATAAGTGTGTCTACATAGTCTACAGTACAGTTTACTAACTAGCATTACTACTATTCCCTTTGGCTATAAGTGTGTCTACATAGCCTACAGTACAGTTTTCTATCTTGCATACTACTAGGTCCCTTTGGCTATAAGTGTTTCTACATAGCCTATAGTATAGTTTACTATCTTGCATTACTACTAGGTCCCTTTGGCTATAAGTGTGTCTACATTGCCTACAGTACAGTTTTCTATCTTGCATACTTTTAGGTCCCTTTGGCAATAAGTGTGTCTACATAGCCTTTAGTATAGTTTACTATCTTGCATACTACTATGTACCTTTGGCTATAAGTGTGTCTACATAGCCTACAGTACAGTTTACTATCTTGCATACTACTAGGTACCTTTGGCTATAAGTGTGTCTACATAGCCTACAGTACAGTTTACTATCTAGCATTACTACTAGGTCCCTTTGGCTATAAGTGTGTCTACATAGCATATAATATAATTTTACTATCTAGCATTACTACTAGGTCCCTTTTGACTATAAGTGTGTCTACATAGCATATAGTACTGATTACTATCTTGCATTACTAGTAGGTCCCTTTGGCTATAAGTGTGTCTACATAGCCTTTAGTATAGTTTTTTATCTTGCATACTACTATGTACCTTTGGCTATAAGTGTGTCTACGTAGCCTACAGTATAGTTTACTATCTTGTATTACTACTATGTCCCTTTTGGCTATAAGTGTGTATACATAGCCTACAGTACAGTTTACTATCTTGCATACTACTAGGTCCCTTTGGCTATAAGTGTGTCTACATAGCCTACAGTACAGTTTACTATCTAGAATTACTACTAGGTCCCTTTGGCTATAAGTGTGTCTACATAGCCTACAGTACAGTTTACTATCTTGCATTACTACTAGGTCCCTTTGGCTATAAGTGTGTCTACATAGCCTACAGTGCAGTTTACTATCTAGCATTACTACTATTCCCTTTGGCTATAAGTGTGTCTACATAGCCTACAGTACAGTTTACTATCTAGAATTACTACTAGGTCCCTTTGGCTATAAGTGTGTCTACATAGCATATAGTACTGTTTACTATCTAGCATTACTACTAGGTCCCTTTGGCTATAAGTGTGTCTACATAGCCTACAGTACAGTTTACTATCTAGAATTACTACTAGGTTCCTTTGGTTATAAGTGTGTCTACATAGCCTACAGTACAGTTTACTATCTAGCATTACTACTAGGTCCCTTTGGCTAGAAGTGTGTCTACATAGCCTATAATACTATTTTACTATCTAGCATTATTACTAGGTCCCTTTTGCTGTAAGTATGTGTAGATGTGTGGTATAGTTTACTATCTTGCATTACACCTAGTTCCATTATATATTTCTCTTCTCTTTATTACACTTTCTTTGAGTTTATATTTATGAGAAGTACTTTGTGTTCTGAGAGTAAGGGTTGTACAGAATGTTTTATTATTATTAAACTGCATGTTGTTTTTTGTCCTCCAGTTGTTTATGGCCATGATGATTACTTGTAGTTTTTGACAAGCCATATCATTGTTTTATGTTTACACAATTTTTAAATAATTTGCATACATTAGACATTTGCAATTTTTATGTCAAGTGTTGTGTCATTTTTGAAAATTGAAAATAAAAATGCTGATAAAGTACCACCTTGTGGTACCCTAGATAGTGCGAGGAATTTTATATGGAAAAGTATTGTTGATTCTTATTGAAAATTGTCTATTGAGAAAGTATTTACTAACCATGGGATCTAATTTATATTTACACGAAAGGTTTTGAGTTTAAAAATAATTAAATTATGTTGACAAGTAACAAAGGCTTTGCTAAGATCGAAATAGATAGTGTTTGTTTGCTTTCTTAATTTTATGTCGTAATAAATATTGTGTACAAAATTTATAAGGTTAGTTAGTGGTTGTAGTCTTACCTGTTTGGAAACCATGTTGGTGTTCAGATAGTAAATTCTTGGTGTGAAAATTTAAATGTTTGTAAATGATTTTGTTTAAAAATTGAGCAAACCTACAAAGAAGTGATATAGACATGTAGTTATTGACATCATGCTCATTACCTTTTTTGAAAACAGGAATCACCACTGTCTCTTTCCATATACCTAGAAATATACCTGTTACTAGGCTTTTGTTGAAAATGAAGGATAATATAGGAGTAAAAATGCTGCTACAAGCTTTGAATATGAAATGAGATATTTTATCAATCCCAACAGATTTTGTGGATTTAAGTATTTTTGTGGCCCATAATACTATAATTTCAGTTACCTCTGGAGCAGTAACACTGGGAATATTTGTACTAGTAATGTCAATAGGTTTTTCTGGAAAATCAGTAGATTTAACATCCTTTTTAGAGAAATGAGAACCAAATGTATTAAGTATATGTGGTTGTTATATATAGTATGATGTTTTCACAATAACCATATTTCATTATTTCAGCGTATTTCCAAAAATTTCCAGGATTTTTTTTCTGTTTATTGTTTATGTTTTCTTGTAATATTTTTTATCTTGCTTGATTTTTTGTTTAACTAATTTTCTTTAATTGGAAAATTCAATTTAGTTTCAGGAGTATTAGACATTTTAAATTTTTTTGTTTGAAAAGTGTTTTCTTTTTCTCAATCAGTTTTACAATATCTTTAGAGAACCATAACTAGTATTTATTGCACACTATCACATTCATAGGAATGTTCTTATTTACAATATTTTGTGTATATTGTGTTATATTGCCATTATACTTACATAACTCATCAAATAGTTCAGGCTCCAATCAAAGGTGTTCAATGAAATGTATAATGAAATATAGTTCCCACTTTGGCAGTTAGAATATGTTTAATTACTGCTAATATCAGTATTGCACGCTGTATCCAATATGAAAGAACGCAGTAAAGATGGATTTCATTTTTTAATGGGTCTACGGTTTTAGACAATTCTTTCCTGTATAAATTAGAATTAAATCTAACATGTTTTACTTAGGGTAGTAAAATCATATTTGTTTAAATGTAGTGAATTGGAGAATTCTAATATTGGCCTTTAATGCAATGATGATGTATATTAGGAGTATGATTATTGGACGATTCAACTCTGGGAATGAACACTGAAGCCTTCAACAAGTATGATATGATATGGATAATTGTTAAGATTAGCTTCAATAAGCTTAAGAAAACCATTAAATTCATTAGACAATAACTGGGAAGGCAGATATACATTACCAATCAAAAATCTGTTAGTTGTAGAGAGTATTATCTCTATCCATATTACCTCAATATTTTCTGTCATGTTATTAGTTTAAGGCTTATCCTGGGAAATATTAATGAGTTGACTGCTATTAGCACTCCACCCCCACGCAGTTTAGATGAGGTATTAGAATCTCTATCCTTCCTAAAAATATTATAATGATTAGGGAAATAATTTGAATTTATTATATCCTGATTAAACCATGTTTCAGTTAAGCAGATTAAGGGCTACCAAATTACTGTAATATTTTCAAACAATTCATTGGATTTGGTACGTAGACCTCAAACATTTTGAAAATAAAGATGAACCTCATCCATATTGGAACAAATTAGCAATCATCTCTGGATGTCCCCTGTTGGTTATTTACTGGATCATCTGGTGATATGTAACTAAATGTTTGGTCATCATGCAGTCTATTATAAAATGGGGTGAATAAACTGCCAGAAGATCAAAACACATTACTAAAGATACTGTCATAAATGGATTCTTCTGCAGCCTCTTAAAAAGAGGAGTATGTATTAAATTTAGTTTTCAGTTTTACTATAGTGAGGTTTTTACTTCTGTCTAATTATTTATATTTTTTCAATGACGTCTTCCGGGACTCCAGGGTCCAAACTAGTGACAAAGATAGTCTTCGCCCTTGGCTTGGGTATCTTTCTGACAGTTTGTATATGGGCGTTGATTCTATCTCCCAGCTCAACAGCTTTCCTACTATCACTATCATTACTATTATTATGTTAAGAACTGCAGTGCTTGAAATGAAATACCACCTGTCAGAAACTTCAGGGGATATGTATGGTAAATCATCATGTCAGTGAAATCAAACAATTGGTTGGTTAAGATGTACATATTTTTTTACTTAAAATGATGAGTTTCAAGCTGTTACATCACATGTTTAGATTTTTGACCACTATGTCAATAGTCATATTTCACTGAGCGTTTTTTTTTTTAACAAAATTAAATTGCTGCAAACTTCAAATTAGTGTAAAGTGCCTTGATTTGCCTAGGTTTGCCAGCCAAGTAGACAGCCTACTATACAACTTCCAGAACATAAACTGTTCAGACACTGTTGTTAGCAGTAGCTCTGTCTACTTGCTCTTGTATTCTAGGTAATGCTCAGTACTTACACTACAGGCACTTTGCATGGCCTTTAAAGGAACTGTTGAATACTGTCAATTGTTTTAGAAGCTTATTTGACTAGTTGTGTAGGTACTGTTTTTGTTTCTATGTTTCTACTAGTTAGTTGTGATGTCGCAGTGTTCTGATGTGCGTTACGAGTGAATTAATAACTACCGTGAGTAACTAATGCTTGGTGTGTTATTATTTGAAACCTGGTAGATATCCAATGGAGGTTATGGGCCCAGGGAAGTTTATCAGTGCCTTTTAACGAGCCGACTCAGGTCATACTGTTAAAGTTTTGCATCACATCATCAGCACCGTGAAAAGGGAATGAAAATTCCACATGAAATCCATGCTAAACCTAGAAAATCAATGGAGCGTCGTCGAAGGAACCGTCACAGTCGAAGAGGTGAAAGAAAAGGATCGTAAGACACGTTCAAAGATTTAATTATTAGTGGAACAGGACATGAGGAAGATAGAATTGTTGCGTCAGCTAATTCTGGACAGTTTCAGCTCAGTTGAAGAATATGTCAGTTAGTTCACATCAACTGCACAGCGCCTGCAAGACATCAAGTTTGACATTTTGGACGAGTGGGCAGAAACTCTGCTATTAGCCGGCCTTCCTGAAAAGTACAAACCCTTGATAATGGGACTAGAGAGCTTGAAAATTGCAACTACAGCAGAATGCAAGTTGTTTAATCTAGCTCAAGCCAAGCTCCATCTTCAAACATCGATTCAGCACTCTACAGTAATTGATTTACGAGCTCGCTTTCACGTAAAGATGACAACAGGCACTCTAACCTCAGCAATTAACAAACAAAACAACCCCGTAAATGGTACAACTTCAACCACACGGGACATTTCACCGCGGAGTGTCACAGTAAAGGGAAATATAGTGAAAAGAAAAAGAGCAACACCTTTTTAGCATCTTACAAAAAAAAAACAGTGAAGAGTCTCTATGGTTTTTGAACGTGTCTGTCTGTGCATTTGATGAAACACGAATTGAAGAATCTTGTATTCAAACCCAAAGTGAAGATACTGACTGCAAATAATCATCCTCTTCCCACCATATCCGTGGGTAATGTAGCATGGGTAATGTAGATGTTCATTTGTCAGTGGGTAAGGAATTCAGTGTTATTATAACCCATAATGTTCGTCATGCGCCAGGTGCAGCGGTAAACCTTCTTTCAATAGTCAAATAACTAGTAAAGGAAACACTGTAATTTTTGACCGTAATAGTGAAAAAATCATAAATGCAGGTAACAAACTGCATTGAAAAATAGTATCTACCAGTTGGACATCTCAGAGTCTGTGAGTACTGACTGAGTGTGTCCCCAGGAATGAAGATTTGTGACATCACAGATTAGGCTACGTGAACAGGAAAAGTATGCCTTCACTGAAAACAAAGGCTATAGTCTGGTTGTCAAACCATATATTTTATGAGAACCCAAAATTGTTGAATTAAGTTTTTTTTTTTTTTTGTTTGTTTGTTTCTGAATAAGTACAAGGACATATCGAGCTGCAAGAAAATAGATGTTGACATTTTGTCACCTTTGGGCAACTCAATATATTCAACATGGTGACCAAAATAAAGTACTTTAAATTGAAAATAATCTTGTTTGATAACATACTATGTTCTTTTAGGATATTGAGTCAAAAAACATATCAAATGGTATTTGTTTTCATGTTGCAGATTTCGATGTGACCACATGACATAAAAATGGGAGAAGAAAATAATTTTTTTAAAAATGGAAATTAAATTGCAGTGGACACAAAGAGCCCCTTTCAAGTGCAGGTGCTCAGCGAATAGACTATTATGAAATGTAGTATGCAATATGGTGATGAAAAATGTATCGAACTAAAGACGAAAGTGCAAGATGATCAAGACTTTACTGGATAGTGTCATTGAAGTTGTGTTTCTACCTACACATCTAAAACTCATATAAATAAAATTAGTTGTACCAGGTCTACAGCAAAGTAAATGTTGGTAAGGTTAGGGTTTTCAATACAAGTATTATTTACTACCAAGTTATAGGACTCCAGGCAAGCTTAAGACAAGTAGATATCAGTCATGTTCTGTCCATGAACTTCCAATTGGGACAGACTTAGGAGAAATGAAGATCTGCAAAGAAACTTCTCCAGGTTTGTTGCTCAAGAAGAAAGATAGGTGTTGAAAACTCACTTATCGTAATTGATGAGTCTGCACTTTTATGATGTGTGTAGTGGCCTGATAAGGGGAGTGTAGAGGACTTCATAAATGCACTAAAAACATCTGTATTTGCAGCAAGGGAATGTGAACCTGGTGCAAGCAGTATAGTACTAAAGACCACGCAAGATCAGGTAGATCTACAGGAGTGACCAGAGTACACGCAATTACATATACAACACCTCTGCCCGCACTGACAGATATTTTGAGCTCAAATGAAAACAAGAAGACATTAATTGAACTGATTTGCAGTAGCATTGTTGGTGACGAATCGTTTAACAAAGACCATACTATTAAACACAGGCTAGTTGTAACAGGTCCACAAGAAGAACCTTACGAGATGTATCGTGGAGAAGTAAAACAAAGGCACGATCTAAGAAATACGAAGAAGCAGATACAATTCTTGTACAGCAATCTATCCTGTCTGCTGATGATGTAGACAAGCAGGTTATCGTCATATCTGATGCCACAGATGTTTTTTTTCTCCTTATGTAAGTCTACAACCTTAAGAAAATATCTGCAACTATTCTGATGGAATCACCTGTCCAGGGTCGTATACGAATTGACATTGGAGCATCTGCTATTCAACAGGAGAAAATAATACCCAAAGTGCTAGCAGCTCACGACATCGCTGGATGTGACACCGCTGCCATGTGTTACGGAATTGGGAAGAATAAGTCATTGGTTGGAGATCTACGTGCTGATCTTTGTGACGTGAAATTGCAAGCATCTAAGTTAATGGCTGCATGTTATGGAGCGAGCAAGTGTAACAATTTCTGAGTGGGCTGACAAAGTTGGAAGTGGTACATCACAACTACCGAAACTGTGGTCACTGCTACCAACTAACTCAGTGTTTGAAGAGAACCTTAAGTGAGCTCACCTACAAACCTGAACTTGGAAACATTCAATGGAATCTGACCCACCAGATTTAGATCCACTGCTTCACTGTTTCTACAAGAATGAAAACTCGAGATGCCTTCTACCCACAAGTATGCTTGAGAATATTCCCGTTACACTGCCGGAAGTTCTGAAATTGGTCAAGTGCTCTTGTGAAAGTGTATTGCCATGCAACACCAATCAATGTAGTTGCAGGAGTGCCAGCCTACCATGCACCAGGTTTTGTTCGTGCACAAATAGTTCCTGTTCCAATGATTTGACATGGTTTGCTGAGGTAGAAGTGGAAAGGGATGAAGATTCTGTTGATGAACCAATTGCAGACTCAACTCTGTCTAGGACACATTTCGCTTGTCTTGATTCCTCTTTACACCAATAAAATATTATGTTATACACTTTTGTTTGTGTACTAATCTCCTAATACTATTTACAATGGTGTTTTTGAACTCAGCATCCTAAAAAAAAAAAAAAAACATATAATTTAGAAACAAATAAGATCATTTTTAAATTGAAGTATCTTATAGCCACCATTTTGGCTGGAATATTGAATATATTGAGTTGTCCAAATGTGACAGATTCTCATCATCCATTTTCTTGAAGCTAAACATGTCCTAGTTCTTATTCAGAAATATAAAAACTTAATACAAAATTTTGGGGTGTTGGTTTAGGCAACCGGACTACTAATACAGTTTAAAATCTGCAAATTAGTTGAAATCCACGTGAAGCGTGTGTCAAGGGTAAGTAATCTTGGTTGCCATACATGGAGCACATTCAGAAGAAAAGAAACTCTTGAATTGGTGCATTTAGATCTACGTGGACCCATGTAAACTGTGTCCATATGAGGCAGCAAGTATTTTTTCATCCTAATTGATGATTTTCCCCGTACACTCATGTGAATTTCTTGGTTTCAAAGAACCAAGTTTGTTACGTGTTTAAGAAATATTGTGCACTGGCAGAAAACAACTGGTCATAAGATCAAGACCCTCCACTCTGACAATGGCATAGAGTTTGTCAACCAAAGAGTTCTCCAGCTTCATGAAAAAGAATGGCATCAGGTACCAGCACACAGTCAGACATTCGACACAATAGTACGCATAGTAGAGCAGGCTAGTCGCGAAATCGTCGAAAAAGCACGATGCCTTCTACAAGTTGCGGGACTGCAAAAAATGTATTGCGCTGAAGCAGTATTAATAGCAGTTGGCCTCAACAATACGTGCCTGAATACAACGGTCTAGGATAAGAACCCATTTGAGGCTTGGTACTCGTGGAAACCGAAGCTTGATTATCTGGGATTTTTGGTTGCAAATCCTTGGCTCAAATACCAAAAGAATGGAGGAAGAACTGGGACCCCGTGATTCTAGTTGGTATTTGTAGGCAACTGCGATGACACAGAGGATTATTGCCTCATGAACTCAACCATCAAACAAGTCACTATTAGCAGAGATGTTTTTCTTGAAGGTAAGTTGGCAACTGCACCACAACTGACGATAAGTGAAGACATTTCAATGCTGAAAGTCTTAAGTGGAGATGAAGGGATACCACAATATTCCGAAAAAGGTTAAGAAAATGCAGACTCAACTGTGATCCAGATGGCAAAGAGTCTTTTCGTGGTTTTGAAACAGAAGATGACGAGTCAGAGGATATCTCAAAACTTGAACAGTTGTGAAGATCTTGTCGTATTGCAAGACTTAGAGTTGACCCATATTTTGTGTCGTACTATGTCTCTGAGAATGGTGAGCCACTCAGCTCAGAGGATGCAACGATAACTCGTCGCTACAGAATGGAAGAAGGCCATGAATGCAGAGTCATTAGTCAGCAATGAAACCTACGAGTGGGCAGACTCACCAAATGGCCCAAAGGCAATAAAAACTAAATGGGTTTTCAAGATAGAAAAACCCAGACTCCAACGAATCTAAATATAATGTTCGACTGGTAGTCAAAGGTTGCAAGCAGAAGCCAAGGATCAACTAAAAGGAAATTTTTTCCCCAGTAATCAAGTACTCTTCACTGCGGTACCTCTGTATGTTAGCTGTTAAGACTGCGTACTTATATGGCCACTTGGATGAGGTGGTATGCGTACAGCCCCCAGAGGAGTTTTAAGGAAGCCTTCCCGGCTTTGTTTGGCATCTGCGTAAGTCCATGTACGGGCTGAAGCAAAGTGGGACGTCCTGGAACTGCCATCTGCTCAAGGTTCTCGCAGGAATTGGACTGCAGCTGTCTAAAGCAGATCCTTGTATCTATGAATAAACAGATAAGGCCTAATTGTTTGTGCCATTTATTTTGATGACATCATCTTTACAAATAATTTGCAAATCCAGAAGAAAATACAAAGGAAGCTAGAATTCTCGAGTTCCATGTGAAGGACCTGGGCAAGGTGAAAAATTGCCAAGTATGACAATCACTGATCTTTGAAAGAACAGTGCAATGGGAGTGCATGACTGGATTTAGTTTCTTGGACATACTCCAATGCAAAGGAGTGCGTCCAAGAAACTATATCCAGTCATGAAAATCACTAGAGATAAAAAAAAAGGGAAACTCTATCGACCAGACACACTACATTTACTGAATACCTACTCCAGGAGTACAGCAAGTCAGATTGAAACCCTGTGTTTACTCCGATGAAACCTGGCATAAATCTTCGAGACCCTTCTAAGAATGTGATAAAAGGTAATTGTGAAAGTTTTAAATGTCGTTAGAAGGTGCCATACCAGCAAATTGTTGGTAGGCTCCTGTACCTTTTCCAGATTTCTAGACCAGACATTTCTGGTTCTGTTAACTGCTTAGTACAATTTAACAACCCACGAAAGTGCCACTGGATTGCTGTCAAAAGAATTTTCAAGTATTTAAAGGGGACCAGGGACCTGAAATTAATGTTTGATAAAGGCAGTTTTATTATGTTTATTCAGTGGAGATAAAATTAACATTGCACAGAAAAATCTTGGTGATGATATACAAGTACATACTCCATTTATTGTATTAAGTAATAAAGAATATTTCCAAGGTAAACAATGGGATGCATGTATGATACGTTACAGATGGAAAACATGGGAAAAAATCAATGGTTTTAAGAAATTTAATCAGTTTTATGTTTATAAAATGTTTAATGATTATGTACAAGTGTAATAAAATTGTCAATGTATGTACAGTTTGCAACTTCCAACTATCCACCAGGCTGTGCCAAAGGCATGTAGCACTAGAAGCAAGGCCGAGGGAAAGTGCTCCTGGGGGGCTGGTTGTGATGACGACGCATTCAATGAATTGACTGCTGACGAGATATAAAAGACATATTCGTCCATGGTGGGAACACAGTAATAACCTGTACTTATTATTCCCATTCGCCAGGTTCAGTAACATAGCTTCAGTTAGCTTTAAAGCAAAAACAAGTGGAATACCCATTTCCATATTTGTTCGTATCTGGATGTTTATCTAATAGTTTACTCAGTACAAAAGTGTGTTTTTGCAGTATCAAAATGTAAAGGTTCTCTAATAAATCTTGACTGCTGATGTATAAGGCTTGAAGATAGAGAAGACATTTTACCAATGACAGTACGGTTCGCAAGTTCCAGCTATCCACCTCTTCTCGACCTCGGCTGTGCTTAACTACAGCGATGCAAATTGGGGAAGCGAAAATAATGACAGGAATTCAATTACTGGGAGCAGTATCAAATCCATCAGAGGTCTGATTTTATGGTCCAGTAGGAAGCAAAGAACAGTTGCTTTAAGCACTGTTCAAGCCGAATACATGGCAGTTAGTTCCACTGTTCAAGAAATCTTGTGGTTCAGAACTAACACCTGACCATGATTTCCGGCCATTCGTAACATACTCAGATAATAAGGAAGCTATACACTTGGCTAACAATAATGTGACCAGCTAACACATCCAAGAGGGATGTATGGACATTTACCATCAGATGACATACTAAACCAATCATTTTATCAAAGAGAAACATATTCACTTTTTTCAAACACTAGGACTTGGATAATTCCATCTTCTTGTGTTTTGTACTGTTAAATGAAGTCATATCTTGGTTTATTTGTGATGTTTAACGAATGTTTATTTTGTTACGAGCGTAAAACATTCTGTTCTTTCTTTGGTATTATGTTTTAGTTTTCCACTGTTCATCTCTGGCATGTGGAACATTTACAGGGGAAATGTTGAATATTGTAAACTGTTTAAGCTCATTTGACTAGTTGTGTACGTACTGTTTTTGTTTCTATGCTTCAGCTTGTTAGTTGTGATGTCGCAGTGTTCTGATGTGCGTTACGAGTGAATTAATAACCAGCCTGAGTAACTAATGCTTGGTGTGTTATTATTTGAAACCTGGTAGATATCCAACAAGAACTATTTAGGTCTGATGATAAATAACAATGCAAATGACAAACATAGACAATAATCATTGTTTGTAATGCAGAAGGTACTGAAGCAATGCAAGACAAATTCTTTACAGTTTTTATGGGAAACAAATGTTAAATATGTGAATAGCATGCAGTGGAGAAAAAAATATTTATGTTTTTTTAACTGTTAAGTGTCTATTGGTGTTATGTCGGACAGAATGTGGTAATATAATGACATATTAGTCAGTGTCAGAACTTTTTATAACATCAGAAACATACATACACAGTCACTATAATAGCTGACAACATTACCATTCCCCTTTTTTTTTTAATATGGGCCATGGCATGTTCTGCAAAAACATTTCAATATCAAAGAATACAAGACTTGAAGCACTTAACACTTGTACATTCATGTATAAGACGTCATAATATGTGTATGATGTTAATGTTTAATACTATCAACATTTATTTGTGGGTATGCTCTGTAGGTAACTAGAGTCGTGACACACGCGAACTCATATCAACAAGGAAGCCATATGTTGCTTCTTAGCACTTGTAAGGTGCGACTTGATCTTTAGTCGTGAGACGGCACTTCTCTGGTTTCTGTAATTGGCTCCGGCTCTTGTAAAATGTCCACACCTCTCATTCCTATTTTTGAACATATGTGTCAATCTTTTTACGTACTTGATACAGAAATACAGTAGGTACTTACCAACATCAAAACACGCAGCAGAAATGGAGAAGAATTTATTAATAACTATTTCAACCTACCAACATGTTATTTTGTTTGATATCATACTGGCCGAAGCAAGACACGTGAGTTCCATTCTACAGCAAATTCAGTGCACCAATACCTATTGCCTGTCATAAAATGGAATGTCTATAAAGATCTCTATGCATCGTCATTAAAAACTTGTGCCTACTATACATGTATTTAATGTATGCAGAATTGAAAATAACACTTTTGAAACAATTTTGGATGCCACCTGTTTAAGTTAGCCATACTAGGACACAAAATACGTATTTTTATTAAAATTACATACATACATGTTATTGTTCCCTAGATACTGTATACCTACACTTGTGAAAAAATATATGTGCCCAGATAGATCACTTCCTTAAATGACCTCATGACTTTAAACTTCTGTTATCTTTCACAAATGTACATTATAACTGATTACAGTTGATGTCAGTTAAAGAGTCAGCATGGTGTAAGACCATAACGATGCTTGTACCCATGCATTAGCACGTACATAACCTCAATTTGGTCAGACACTATCATGTATATAACAATGGTTTTCAACTGTTTTGAATGGTGTTTAACTGCAGGTCAACTACAAGTTAGCACTGCAACTATACCTATTTAAGTTTTGTTTATTTTAAACTCCCACAAGCTGTGCATTGTCTGTTAGTATTAACAATTTTACTAAGTAGATTTGCCACATTGTTTAGAGGATAATGTTGTTAAGGTGAATCGTTGAGTTTGTAATCTAAATTGGATGTTTGTTCAATGTAAATATAGGGTCTTGCAGTCTCAGGTACCGGTAATTGAAATTTAAAGCTCTTTAGACGAGGCACAATCATTTTGTGACGTTTTCCTTTTTGTTTTGGTTAAATACAATGTACATATGTGTATTTAGTTTGATAGGTTCCATAAGGATTGCAAGCATGAGTGTGTTATATCATGTTTGGTGGCGAGTGTATATTTG
The DNA here is from genome assembly GCA_003012365.1 of Medauroidea extradentata. NCBI lineage: Eukaryota > Metazoa > Arthropoda > Insecta > Phasmatodea > Phasmatidae > Medauroidea > Medauroidea extradentata. The sequence continues at coordinate 16,210 of PNEQ01041070.1, forward strand.
TGCTACGCGTGATGTTGCAGTATATATTCACTCCCTGCCATCTTGCGTTGTTCAGTTAGTTCCCAGTCGTCATGGAAACTACGACATTCCGTTTGCCGAGGTAGGACATGTCTCAAGGGTGGTAGCACAGCTTCAGTAATGTTGTAAGTCTGGAGTGGAAACATAACGTGCGTGGCCACCACCAATTGCCTTAAAGTCTTCTTAACTTATTTCTGAAAATGTGAACTTAAGTACAAAATGTTGCTCCTACCCTCACACATGACAAAGAGGGTGTAAAGTGGCAAGGTTACTCTTCTTTGTTCTATCTCGTCTCAGCGACCGCGTGTTTCTCCCTCGTAATTGTGCACAAGGCTACAAGTTATTATTCTATTCAACTGTAGCTGACAACTGTGTAGGTGCAAGAAAATACTCTAGGAGTTTGACATTTTGTAACCCTTTGGAATTTTTTACTTTGTTATAAGTTTAATTTTATTTATTCAGTTTTTATTGTTTTCTTTGCCATTTGTTATACTGTATTTATTGGTTTAGTTACTTACGTTCATAGGACACACAGCCTCCTACTCCATGCATTGAGTATACTGAAGAAACTGTTTCTGTCATTGTTTCGTTACTATGGAACAATGAAAGATCTAGATACCAGTACCATGTTTAGGATCTGTGTGTTCTCATGCTGTTAATTGTTTGTGACGTTTAGTTTCGATACTCTACTTGCCTATTACAGTGTGGATTATATGCAGTAGTAGTAAACTTGATAGCAATTCTGCCATTGTGACTATATTTTGTTGTTTTTCCTGTATTGAACTTTCAAAACACTTGTTTGCAGTGTCTTTTAAGAGAAACATTCAATTTTCTGTATCTCTTGTAATTCATTGTGATCTTTAATTCTGATGTAACCATACGTATTTTCTAAATTTCTTTATATATATATATATATATATATATATATATATATATATATATATATATATATATATATATATATATATATATTTGGTTTACCTAAAAATACCAGAATATTTTTTTGCTGAGTGAACAAACACTCTAACAGGTTTCTTCTTCAGTGAAATTATTAATGGTATATCTTGAATCTCTGGTGCCACAATTTGCTACTGCAGATTTTTCTGTATTTTCTTAACTTACAGCCAAAGTTCCTATAGTACGTATTATAAGAATTGTTTCTTCTTGTTTCAGAAACAAACCTCTCTCTGCAAGTTTTGTTACAAAGCCCGTTGTTAATGTAGTACTTGTACTATTTACCTCTGTCAGTAAGTTTGGATTATCTTGCAATACATTTTGTACTCTATTAATTAGGATATAATGCCAGTCTGTAGAATTTACTTGCTTCGTTGCTACTGCATGTGCTATGTGAGATAAATGTAGCCTAGTTGTCTTAGATAATAGAAAACATTTTCCTTTTCCCTGGTTGATATATTCGCTGTAGCCCATTGACCTGCTGTACTCAGTGTTCACTCTTTAATTGTGATAATTCTTATTTCTTATAACACGTACAGCTACTGAACTACACATGCTCTTGTCTACATAGTACATTATTATACAGAATGCAGAAGTGTTTCCATGTGGGTGGGCGTATAGTTGTGACCACATCCACTACAAGGCTGATTGACAGCAGGATAACTACACCAGTAATCTTCCACAGGTGATCATAACTATGTCATTTACATCTATTATTTTTATTGACTTACTTGCGTATGCAATTTACGTACATGCTGTTGTCATACAGAACAAGTCTAACTAACCCTATTTCTAAACACCGAGTTATATAATACGGCTGTAACTCAAATAACGGTAGGTGACCTCATTTGAAAACTGTAGTAATTTATTGACTTTGATGCTGAAACCCATAACGACACGGGATGCATCATAGTAACCAAACTCTATTCCATCGGCCACAAACTCTCATGTTTCTGTTAGTAATAGTTTATACAGTGTTTTGTATATTTATTTCAGCAAGGTTACATCAGGCCATGTGTGTTGTGTACATTTTAAGCCTTTACCTCTAGTTTTACTTTGTCTTTACAATAGCCATATACGGCACCATATTTACCCGTGTACAATGCACACTTTCACTCCAAAATGACTGATAAAAATTCAGGGGTGCGTGCTATACACGGAAAATAGAAAAAAAACTATGTGGAAAAAAAGGCCGGTGGGATGGCCTGGGCGAGAAGAGAAGGCGGAGTTATAGTTGTAAACTGATGGTCGTGAAGAGTGGGAGGCTGAGAGAGAGAGAGAGAGAGAATGTTCTCACTGCCCGGTTCCTCCATCACACTACTCCTCTTCCTTTCTTTATCTCCCTCCTTCCCCTGCTGTAGCTAATGCTGTTAGAAGAGTACTTTTTTGTTTGTCCTTATCCACGTTTCTGTTCAAAGTGTTGCTTAGTCCTTACACAATATGTGGATTAAAAACTTGTCTGATGATTGCCAGAAGCTTTAAACTGTCGGTTACGAAGTATGCTGCTCGGCAATTTGATGTGGCAGAAACAAAAGTTAGCAGGTGGCGGGCGGAAGCAATATAAGTTAATTTTGATGCCTCGCGGCGATCAGCTATCTTTCAATGGAGAAAGAAAGAAAGAAAGGAAGGAAGGAAAAAGGCGACACTGTTCTCTCACCCCTTTCCTCACGCGGGAGAGAGAAGGCCAGGCAGAGCAGGGAAGTGGTTGGAGCTGCACAGTCCCCAGCTTGTCGCCACCCCAAGTCACATTCCTGAGCTCTGTTGTTATGGCACGTTATCAATGGAGGGAGGGGGAGAAACGGCAGGCACAGCAAGAGGGGAGGGAGTGGGCTGGCAGGCAAGCCACACGCCACCCCGTACCCTCAAACTCCCGGCTCCCCACCGCCCTCTCTAGCCAGTGTGAATGTTATCTTTCATCTCTCTCTCTTCTTTGTTGTAAGCCAATGTTTCCTTCCATCCCCCCTTGGCGCCATAAGTCGATGCCTCCCTTTTGCTGCTTCACCATTTCATACTCCCTTGTTTTTTCTTTACATGCTAGAAGGCACATAATTTTTTTCCCCCTGGAACTCTTTGTAAAAATCATGGTGCGCACTATACACAAGTATATGTGACACTACACTCGGCACTGTGGTAAGGAGGCGGTTTACTGAAAGTGGCGTACATTGTCACAACATTTCTACAGGAGATTAATTAGATGTCCATACAATGTAAAGAATAATGTAAACACCCTTATAATTTGCAAAATGATTTCATATTATTAGCTGTGCGAAACATAGGGTGCACCTGACAACAGGGCAGTTATCTGTGTGCAGGCCGAGCTGGCCCGGCGGGAGACTTGGCAACCCTGTGGTTGGGTTGTCTGCCGTAGAACACACATGCTCGCACACAGCACGTGATACCTGACAAAGTGCTGTCATGTACAATCGTAACTTTTGTGGAGGAAGTTATTAACACTCCTCATTACACAAGTAAACTGTGCCAGTGTAAAGTAAATTAGTGTGCCATAATCAACATTCAATTTGGACAGGGTGTGTTGTTTTGTTCATAGTAACAAAAAAAATTGAAATGTTCATATAATATGTTCACTAATTAACCTGCATGTTTTAAGATGAAAGTCGTGTAATTATTCCGGGTGGCCAAGGTGCATTATCCAAGAGAAGCCACACTTTAAATGTTAGTAGTTTCTTGGTTATTTGCACAATATCCATTTACCTTACTGTTATATTTAACTCTAACTACAAGTATTACAACCGTATCGCAAGATGACAACAACCATCTTGGCCCGCCATTGACAAAACACACTGCCTGCCATGACCACCCTGGTCTAAACATAGTCTGCCGACCAACGAGCCATAACTACTACTATAGTCATTTAACAGTCTAAAATCAACCAATCACAACACTCTCACTACCATTCTTGAACCGATAACACTATAAGTTAAGTCTCTCTGGAACTTTGACTAGTCTCTTTGGGTGCCTGCGTAGAGTCGCCCCCGGTACTTGTGTTGAAAAACCTCTGAAATCTTCGTCATTGACACTATCACTTGATCTGGCGAGGTTGGGCTGACCATTCCCACCAGACGTATCCTTTTTGTAGCCTCTCATCACAGACGATCCTTGCTGCTCCAGCCCACTGGTCACCTCCTGCCCACAACCTTCTTTTTGGCTGACCGGATCACTCCATCTTGAAGTCGCCAGACTGGACCTTACCTGCGGTTGACTGTCCTGCTCTGCTCTGGGTGATCTCACCACTCCTGCTTCTGTCGTCGGTATTACTCCAGGACTGCTATGACGATACCCATACTCGTCTTCACCCTGTGTATCTGACTCTATCTGAGGGTTCCGTGACTTCGTATGGTCGGCGTGCACATACCTCATATTCTTACCCACCAGCACTTGGTACGTAACCACACTTACCACCTCTTTCACTTCTCCAGGAACCCAGGACATTTCCTCTTCCCGAACATTTTTCACCCACACCAGGTCCCCCATCGAAAAGCTTCTCTGTGAGCGTTTGTTGCAATCCAACCTGTTTTTCAGCTTATTTTGGCGTTCAGACATACGTCGTGCAAATGCAGGCTTCAGCAAGGACAACCGGGTACGAGGTTGACGTTGTAAGAACAGCTCAGCTGGTGATTTTTTTGTTCCAGAATGAGGAGTGTTCCTGTACGAAAAAAGAAACACATAAATTTTATGTTGCCAAGTACGGTTGCTCCTACATTCCTGGTCTCCTTTTAACTGACGCGTCAGCACTAACTTGATAGTTTGGACTTGCCGTTCTGCTGCCCCGTTAGTCTGGGGATGATATGGGGGAATCTTAACATGTTTTACCCCATTTTCTGCCAAAAAATTACTGAATTCCTCAGACTGAAAGGGTGGACCATTGTCTGTTACAATTACTTCTGGTAACCCAAATGCTGCAAAAAGCGTTCGCAGTTTCCCTACCGTATGAAATGCAGTTGTGGTGTTCATCAGAAGTACCTCCAACCACTTGGAAAAGGCATCCACCACTATCAAGAACTTCTGTTTCTGATGTTC
>PNEQ01041071.1:0-21219 GCA_003012365.1 Medauroidea extradentata
CTTCAAAACTCCGTTACGAACGCTAAACGAAGGCTTGTTGCTTTTCGTTTCGTTTCGACCATAGATAACGAACGCAGTGACGTCAAACGAACACTCGCGAGCACTTAGAATACCAACATTCGAGAAGTAACGAAAATTCGAGAAGTAACGAAGATTTTTGTCGAAATGAAACGAAACGAATAACTTAGAATAAGCCCCCAGGTGTACCTCCAGGTCCCGGGCCCGGGCCGTAGAGGAGCCCGGCCCTGGTCTATATTTATTTTTAAGGATGGACTGTTGTTTTCAATACAAAAATTACATTATACAGTTGACACCAATGCCAACTGTAAAGGTAAGGTTAGTTTTTATAGAGTAGCGATGAAGGAAGGTAGGCCAGGTAGTGATAAAATGCCTGCTGGCGATCGTGGCTAGGCATTCGCCTGTGACGAAGCACAACACTGCATTACTGGATACTTTATTCTTCTCCTTATCTCCTTCTCTGATGACAGTTGAGCCAACTCATCTACACTATGCTGCCATTCCCTTTATCTGATCTCAGTTTTTTTTGTATCCTCCATCCTCCCTATAGGGCTGCAAAAATGACAGTTTAGTCATTCTGTGTGCGACTGCGAGTTGTACTTGGTGTCACGTGGTTGTGCTTTGTCAGTTTCTTGTTTTGCATGTTCTCGTTCAGCACATTATATGTACTAGTGTTATTTCCTGTGAATAATATAGTTACACAAACTAATATGAGGTAAGAATATTTAATATATTGCATATATCCATTATACTGTTTGTACTGTAATGACAGTACAGATTTTGTTCAGATTCAGTGACCAGTATAACTGCCAGCAACAAGCTCTGCCTAAGTGAGTAATGCACGTGTTATGGGGCCCACCTTATTCAAGCTGTTCATCTTTGTCGAAACACAGGACCAGGGAAGTGATAAGGACCGCACAGGCTAAAGTGTCAACTACAGTATTTATAATGCATTAGGCGCCCATTTAGTAGTTTCGTGCAATATGCCAGATTTCTAACACACTGCATCGAGATTTTCTATTCTGTAGACGGGCCGCTTAAGATTTCTGTACAGCATCTTCAACAAATGGAAGAACCTTTTAGTTAGGGAACATTTAAAAACAATTTGGTAAACTTTCTAGATTGTTAAATAAAATATTTGCTGTAAAATGTCTGGCTCTTAGCTGATCATTGGTTGGTGTGTCGCTCATTAAAATAAAATTTTCATTTTCTGAATTTTGATGATTGTTTTCTTTGAGAAATTATATAGACTACTTATTCACATATGTTTCATAACTTTATTTGTTGAAAGGCAAAACTTGCGAGATTCATGGGAAATCATTTTGCAGGAATCTAAAGTTGTTGCTGAGGCTGTTGGTATCTCCCCTCACTTCGTTACTAGGAGACAATCTAGTGAACACGCATATGAAAACACAATTGAAGAATAACTTAAATTTCAACTAGTAGCAAAAAATGAATTTAAATCTTCTGTGAATTTTCCTGTTTTGGATTTCATCATGGCAGTTTTGAAAACTAGATTTTCCACTTCTGAATTGATATGTGACAGGGTTTCTCCAATTTTTAATTTAATGGAAATAGATAGCGAGCATTTGAAAATGAAAACCAAATTACTGGTTTCCAAGTACCCTCACGACTTAGCAAATTCAGATGTCTTAAACGAAGAAATAATGTAAATGAAGAGTGTTCAGAAAAGGACCCTCTTAAGCTTCTCAGCTCTATATATGAGAAAAAACTTGAAGCTAATTTTATCAAACTTTTTTCGCACAATTCCAGTAACTCTATCTACTGCTGAAAGGTCCTTCAGCAGGATGGCCAACACTATCAAAACATGGCCAAGCACATCTAAATCATTTAGCAATTTTAGCGATAAAAAATGAATTGGCAAAAATTATCGACTTTTCTGATGTTATTTAGCTACAAAAAAGCCAGGAAGGTATATAATTTAGTATAGTTTTTTTAATATCTGTAAATTCATTTGAATTTTTTAAACATAAGTCATTTTATAGGCCTATTCAAGGCTTTGTCTCACAACAAACTGTTTTGCTCATGGATTTGAGGGATCAGAGAACTGCTTGGCAGTCTTTCCCTCTGTTCCATCTTCAAATGCTTCACCAAGATGTTAAAAGAAAGCTGAAAATACTGTTTTATATTTTTAATATATTTTTCGAAACAATATTTAACAAAATTTATTTTCCTTTACATATTTTCATTTGCTGATTACAAAGTGAAGATATAACATATATACAACCATAGTGCAGTTATGTAAATTACTTTTTAAAATTGTTTTGTAAATTTTTAATTACAGTGCAGTTTTGAAATATTAACAGTGCAATTTCGAAATACTAGAGTGGTAAGTGCATTTTTTAACAGTAAAATTGCATTCGTCATAGGTTATTCGTTATTGACAATGACCCATGCAATGGAAATGAGCGCAATAAAAATTGTAGTTTTAATAACCTAAAAAAAATAAGGGGCCGTGCCCGATTCTGGGTCCCGGGCCCGCAACATGATATGGGGGCCATGCAAGGAGGAAACAAACAATGCTTCTTTGGAATCTACATCTACTTCCTCTGACGGTGAATCTCTTTGGATATTATGTGAAACTGTTGTTATTTGGCGGGACTTACAAACAAGAGAAAAATGACCAGGTTTACCACACTGTATCACACTTCTTACATGGTTTACCACACGCAGGACAAGACCTTCGTTGTTGAGTAGTACCACATCTAGAGCATTTGAAACGGAGTGGATAACCGTCCCTTTGTCTCTGTTTATTTGTGAATCGCGTCCACATATATTGAACTGTCCACTTCCATAGTACTCAACTGCTGTTTTGTTATTTGCAAAGCTCTACAGATCTTTACTGTTTGGTCAAATGACAATTCCTCTTGTAGAAGTAGCTTTTCCCGAACTAGGTCACTGGCTATACCCACAACAATTTTATCTCTAAGCGAACTGTCTGATAGTGTTTGAAATTCATATTATTTTATTTGATTGACTAAATTTGTAAGAAATTCATCAAAAGGTTGATTAACTCTTTGTGTGATTTTTGTTAAACAGGTATCTTTCGTATGTTAGGTTGGACTTAGGAGCAAAGAAAGCACAAAATTTCAGTTTTATGATTTCTATGTCACTTTCTTATTTTTATGTTAGTGAAAATGTGTTGTAAATCCTAGCAGCCTCTTGTCCTATAACTGTCATAAATGTGGCAACTTATACTTTCGGATTTTTCTTTGAAAGATTAGTAGCTATAGAATACCATTCAAACTGCTGAATCCACGACTTCCAAACATTAGCTATGTAATTCTCACTTATTACTAAGTGCTTAGTAGGCTTTATGTTGACTACAGGCTCATCGCTCATAATTCGTGCAATACATTTTAATACTGTTTATTGTAATATGGATGTTACTTACATTTGCTCCCGGGTTTCGGCACCATGTAATGTTTACCACCAGCTACCAATAGTTGATAATAATAATAGAAACAATATACAAATATAAGTTTAAATGTTCTATATTAATAAATATTAATAATATACAAATTCAATAATCCATATTGTCTCTAAGTCTTGTGGACACATATGTTGCCAACTTTACAGTTCATCACTGACAGCAACAGTTTTGTACAATGTAGCATTCTGGTAGGGCATACGCTTCGTATACACTCTACTGGCTCACCATAAGAGTATGCAGACGATGCTGTGTTTTTTTTGTGTGAATCCTCTTGTGGAGTGTAAATTTTGTAAACTTTACACATGTGTTTTTAATACTTGCTTGATGCGAGCGGGATTCGCGGTGAGGGTAAAATAGACTGATAATTCTCCGGTGAAGAGAGTATTAGAATTTGTCCTGCACGGCAATGGTGTGCGAGGACAGGTTGCCCGGTAGCGCCAGCTCGTTTGGTGTAAGGGACGAGCACCTCGGTGAGCTAGGTCATGTGGCCGACGGCCACGGCATTAAAAATTCCCTTCCACTCGACGTCGTGTTTCGCAGGGGACTCTTTAGGTGTTCCCCACGCCTCGATGCACACAACAAAAGCACTCGCCAGGGATATAGGGCACCTGGACACCTATGCTGAGAATATACAATACACTTAATAAGATCTGCTGGTTTTGAGGACCCCGGAACCTTAAGGCAGTGAAGTGGCAAGCCAATAAAGACTACGTTACTTACAGGTGTGAAGCTTTATTGGAACGTCTCAGTAATCCAAATAGTATACATTCAAATAGCAGTGACAAAAGCAGGTCCGGACCTAGCTCATCCAGTAAGCGAAGCTGCATGTGAAAAGCTCGCCACATGGGCTAGAGAGATTAATTGAATACTGAAGCCCCTGGGCCGTTCCAAATGGGTGGCGCTGTGCGCACGACGGGCTTCGATAGAGGAGATGCGGAATGGTCTGCATCATGGTCATTTACTCGTCTTATGATGCTTCGTGCACAGGACTTACCAACTTTCTGCAATTTTTGGTAATATTGGTTCAACATTATATGGTGTGTGGTGAGGCCAACATTTTATAGTGTGGCTGCATAGGAAAGGCTTACAATTGCCTCAACAGTTTGGTAATATACTTTTTAGTTCAGCATGGCTCTTATGGTCACATCCATGCAGAGTACTGTCTTTTATCTCTCAACAAGATGGGCTTCCTCCACTTTCATCCAGAAAGTTTGTCAATTTTATTCTTATCATGCCCCTCTCCATATCTCATTAACTTTCTTTAGTCATGTGTTTATTATCGATTTTCTGTGTCATCAACTGGCAGGGCTAGGATATGTGTATCAACTGGTACAGTCTAGTGCCCATAGGCAAGGAACTCTAAGACGAGTACAAAAATGTGTTCTTCCACCTGGAAATCTTGGATTCACCTGATACACCCCAGTAAATGCTGTAAATAAAATGTTGATTCATTTAAGTACCACTTGCCAACAGATCTAACAGATTAGTGAATTTGTCCATTGGATAGACTATTTATAAAATTGTTATTGCATAGCGAGTAACAATCTAGATTAGACCATATGAAGCTATAAATACAACAGGCACTGGCCATGCGGGCAGTGTTTGGGTGGGACTTATCCAGTGTATAGGTAATACCGACTTGGGTGACTGAGGAATTGGGCGAATCACTTCAATTGCCCGGCGCCACTGTTGAAGAGCCTGTTACCTGGTAAAGCTGGGTCGTAGGCCGCTCGCTAGACGGTCGTATTACCCTAGTCACCGTCGTTTCTGGAGTCGTTTAAAGACATTGGTACAATCTGGGATCACTTTGCGGCTGTAACAATGCTGGTAGAAGTTGTGCCTCAATGCTGGTAACATCGAGGGGCACTCCATGTGAATAAAAATGCCATTGTTGAGCATATCGGGGTTTATTCCCATAACATATTTGGATGGGAACACTGAAGTTATTCCACTATATTCATCATGAAAACACAGTGTATGCTGTAAAATGTGGCAACAGCCAACAATGGTATAAACATGGAGTTAACATGTAAAAGGGGGGGGGGGGGCACATAACCTCTCCCTGCATGTGTCGGTCCCTGAGGTTAAATAAAAAACAAACATTCCAGTACTTAACATTACTGACTATCGAGAAACTAAATGATTAATGCAAAGTTTGAAGACCCCAGGGGTTCACAGAGCGAACTTCACGCACACGTTCTGCTTGTAAACGAGTCAGACGAAGACTGAAGAATGGCATCGGGCAGGAAAAGCAGGAACACTGCATTTCGCACCAAACTTATGTGATAGCCATCCTACATACTAAAACACAAAACCCTGTTTCAAAAGTAAATAATTAATTAATAATAAATAACGAATGCTCTTCTGTCCTTACTTACAGTCTTAAGTCAAATTTAGGGCATGTTCAGGAATACTTAAAATACAATAAATGACACTAGACGAATTAAAGCAAATACGTAAAATATACCATGAAAAATTAGACAGTCTGTTCTGCTCCTGAAACTGCTAATAACTTACTAGTTTAAAAGTACATAAACAAAAATCAGTTGAAGTCTTATGGCAACTGTCTCTGATAACATTTTTTTCTGGTTTTGCGAACTTTATGGCCAGACCATTGTTGGAAACAAAGTTCAGCCAGGAATTTAATGCAGCATTATTTTCACTTGCTAAGATAACAGCGTATTTTCCTTGTCTGAATCTAAGGATCATTCCAAGAATTTCACCTACACTGGCCTTGTGCCGGCAAATTTGTGTAAAGGAAAATGTCTTATATAGGTGTCTCCGGCTGTATGTTACCTGTCTTGGCGACGTAGGGTGCTGTTCCAGGCAAATGGGCATGCATGACACACATCAGTAACGAAGAAACATTTTAGACTGCATCAATGAAAACAACAGTATAAATGACGAAGCGGCGAGAGGTTAGTGCAGAGGTCAGCAAGTCCCGTTCGAGACTGGCATACCCATAGCAATGACTGTAACAATATGCAGCGTGTTCTCTGCGAGTCAATAACATTCATTCAATGAATGCCTCGAACAACCTAAAGAAGAGCAATCTTGTATGGCCATGCTGCACACCATCGTGTGTCGATTACATCTTCAGCAGTGTAAAATAATGTAAGGAATCTAGTACATTTACGAACATGCTGTGGTGGATGAAGAGGGACTATCCCTGATTCCTATATTTTTTATTAGTGTTCGTTCTTTTCTGGTGAAGTGTTAGTCTCTGATACAGGGGCACAAATAAAATGTCATTTCAAGGGCTGGCTTGACCCCTAACTGTAGATTTCATTGTTGTTTATGTAACATCCATGTTTAATTTTCTATTCAAATGTGTGCTTCGAATGAACGTCGGTTTTCAGCCGTCATGTAATAAAAATTACCGAATATTTCTTGCTCGTATGCAGAGTAATTATTGACATCTTGCACCACCAGGTACAAGCCACCATTACAATACCAGAATCACAAAGTCTAGCCACAGCACATTGTTTAGCAGTGCATTTTATTTATGTAATATTTTAAGCTAATTGAGAAGTAAATTGACTCGTGAACAAAAAAGTTAGATTGGGACTGTTCTTATCCATATCCATTGTTACATCATTCACAACATTGTTTAAACAGCAATGCACATGTGGTATGTAGCTCAAGAAAATTTTCCTCTGCCTGTAATCCTGATGATCAATTGCTCTTTATCGATCCTCGCTAGGAATCGTATTGCGTACAATTTAAATGCTTAGTTAAGTTTAGAACCTTATTGTTTTGTTTCAGCTAGAGGCGAACTATGACTCTATTTATGTGAGAGATAATATAAGACATCGTAGTATGCATTCCCGATATCTGTGCACAGTTTGATTTCTATGAATTTTGACATCTCACCTGTATTGAAACTGGAATATGACATACTTTACTACTTATTTATACATAGGAACATAGAATCGATGGCTCATACAGATAGCAATTAATAAATAAAAATTAAAACTACTTGCTGCAAGCTCGCAGTGGCCTTGACACAAGGCAGTAAGTTTGTTAGTCTACAGCAAGCTTGCAGTACATAAGCTTAGTGTGTACCAAAACAGTTTGCAGGAAGTTAACCGCATCAAGTTACTGCAAGTTTCTCGCCAGTAAGCATCAAGCCTACTGAAAGAAAAAATGGGAATAATGAGTACCGTATATTCCCATTTAAAAAACTTGATATTGTTATCGCATTAATAAATTATGTATTGGAATAAATGTAGGTGGTATATTGAGATCTTCATAGCACAACTTAAGAATTTAAAAATTAAATTTCGATACCTTCAGTGCTTAGAAATATGTTTTTGGTGTATATTACAGCTGAATAATCTTGTATTTTTCATAGGAGGGACATACGCATGCAAATATAAGTATACAGCTTAGCTTACATGTATACAAGTACAGTCTAAGTTCAGCAAAATTTATAAATTGGTTCTTATAGTTAAAGAGTAAAAATATTGTCCTTTTATTTAGCTCAAAATCATTATCAGTTATAGCCACCCTTTTTGAGAAAAAATGCTCACAGCTTGTGAAGCTCTCTGAACAAGATCATCATTTAATTTTGGAATCGACTTTTCTGGTAGATTGTCTCCATTTTCTATTTGATCCTTATGAGCCATGACTATATTCAACATAAATAAAATGTGTGGCAATTCCAAAACAGAAAACGTGCTAAGTTCTTTCCTGAAATTTTCCCAAGAATACCTCTGAGTATTGCATCCCAATAAGCTTAGCCACTGGACGAAGTTGTCGTGATACAACTTGAGCAAGTGATCCAGCTGTCCCATTACAATTCCATCCTTAGTGCTTGTGAAAAGAAAGAATACTATATCTGTGACTGGAGAGCCATAGGAAGTAGCTTGAAAATCAACTAACTTCAACGCGACAGGTTTTGGTTCACTAGAATCTGATGAGTTATATTTAAACATTAAATTATTTGTCCACATATCATTATGAACAATTGTGGCAAATGGTTCTACAGGAGGGCGAATGTATTGACTGAACTTGTAGTCTACTTCGTCGTAGAAAATTTTTGAGAGCTTATCAATGTGCTTGTCACACACTGGACTCTGCTGTCTTAGGGCTTCCAAGAAATTTTTAGTCATTCTCTCCTCCATGTTTTTCGTGGGCATTCTGAACTTCAGTGTTGTTAACACCTTCAAAACTTTATCTTCGAAGAAGACGGGTTTGGTAAGTTTTATAGCAATAATTGTAGCATGAAACTTTGCAAGATGCGAAAGAACCATCTCTGTGTGCACTAGATCCATCCCGGTAATACGATCTGGTGAGCTGTAGCCCTGTACCTTAAGATTCTCCATGAGAATAATTGAGCTCTCATCAGCTAGTTGCATACTCTCACTGCTAAGACGGGAAGTGCGTGCCGCGATACATCTACAGAACATGTCCAGGCGTTGAGATGGAAGGATGTCATGCTCTTCCTGGATACGTTGGAACTCTGGGCATATGTAGTTGTACATGCCTATTTCTTTACATGTGGTTATGGGGCACTGGAATGCTTCCACGAAGCGGGGGTCTTCAGGGAATGTTTTAGCTGCTAAGTAAACCACCTCCCCCGTCTTTAAAGTCACATTTACTGCCAGCATGCAGCTCCCTTTGTTATCACCAAGTTGTGTCAGGGAAGTTACTTGATAATCTTCAATTTCTGTCGACAGCAATAGCTCCAGATCTTCCTTTGAGAGTTTTGAGCTCTGCATGTTGCTCTTTGGGACTGAAACAAAACAAATTCCATATTAACTGAGGGCAAGTCACTTAAATAAAGTTGTCAAATGCTTTTAACAAAATAAAAAATAAATAAACATATAAACCAGTATAGTAGTCATACTATGAAAAACTAATCGCATGTTGCCTGTTAACCGTCATTACCTAAAATGTGATTGATATATGAAGTGTGTATGTATACAGACAGCTCTGCTGTGCCAAAATTAATACAAGCACACGGTGAGTCTATTCGGCATTGTTCCAATGACAAAAGACCGAAAAGCCAACAAACTGGTGTTTTAGCATCATCAAATAAAATTCTCAGGACACCAACGAGTTGTAACGAAGTTGTACTAAATGTTAGGGACATTATTCGACTTTAAGCAGTTTGAAATCTGGGAAGTGGATTATGATATACATTAATTCTATTTATTTAATCAAGTTAATATTTTTGTTTTGGTCTCCTTGAGCACAAATTTCTCTACGTGCAGTCTTTGACTGACAAAATAATTAGAATCAGAATCCAAGGCGCTAGTGTAGTATACAACAGCAATGCAATAATACACAATTCTATACTTAATGTTCCGGGAGAAAATGGCAATATTCTGGGTGGTGATAGTACTGGTCATTGTGACCAAAAAAGTTCGTTTGAACATGAGATCAATACGGGATGGTTGTCGAGATAGCCTCATTTGAATGTAAACATTGATAAGCTGTTAGTGTTTATTTTCAGATATGTTTCTCGTTTCAGTTACAAGGAAACTGTAATAGGTACTTAATGAATAACACACTAATCTAATTTTCCCATAGCTCTAATAACATATTACAATACACAGTTATTTTTTGTCCAGTGCCAATGCTTTCACAATAAGGTCTCAAAGATCCCACTATCCACCCCAATGTATTTGTCAACTCGCTGAAGATGGCGTGTTGCTCATCGAAGATAATCGTGACATTCCCGCGTTACAATAAAAGCATCCATAATGCGAGCGAGCATTTCGTTTCGTTTATTAACTTTACTTCTGTAAACTTTGAAAGACTGATACTGTGGATGTTGGAATATGCAGATCTCTATTGGTTCTAATAAACTAGTAATGCACTTTTATATTTGTATCAAATCTGTGTATATTATTTACTATGTTCGTTAGAGTTTTATAGATTAATTCATCAGCCAGAGTTATTATTAGCTCCTTTTTTAATAGATTTCGACATGAATCCGCCCATTTATTACAAATTGTTCTTATCGCTTTCATTTGTCGTCGGAAGATATTGTTCGCATCGGTTGAGTTTCCCCGGAACAATATTTGCAAAATAAATTAACTTTTATGTTTATTTTGTAACTACTTTAGCAAAGTAATTGAAGGAGAAACAGACAGCACTTAAGTATTTTAATTGTATACTTAATGTTCTTTCCAATCTAGTTTGTGATCAATTAAAAAGAAATCGTGTACAGTAAAGCCCGCCGCACACGGTACAATATTCCTTACAATATTGTATACTAGGAGTCGTACTTGCTAGGCTACTAGCTTCTCTAGCCTGCTACTAGCAGCCCTGCGAGCTCAGGTACTGGATTTGCCTAATTGCCGGCGTCCAATTTTTGATGCGAGCTGCACTACAATATTTAAGCAGCGGCCAATCAGAATTCACCGAAACAACAACACTAGAACTTTTGGCGCGCGCGAGTATTGATAAACATAAACATGGAGGGAAATAATTTTACGAAAGAGCAGTTACGAGTGTTAATAAATGCTTATAGAGAAGAGACTTGTTTGTATGTGGTGAAAAGTATTAACTACCACAGTAAAAATCTTCGTAATGAAGCTTATTTTGAATTTGCTCTGAACACAGTTATTTAGGTAGCCAGTATCATGTGCAGCGAAAACTTGTATCGTACCTAGTACATCGGCTTGTAAAAGAAACGTAAAGAATCCAGTACACGAATTTGTAAGATAAATTGTACCGTGTGCACACAGCTTAAGTTTTGTCTATGTTGATAGCAAGTTTATTTAGCGAAAACCAGTTCATTAGTTTAGTGATTACGATATTACATTATTTTATTCTTCAGATCCTTCAAAGTTTTCGAACTAATTCGTATACCAGTGTCGTCAGCAAATAATATTGCTGTAATCTCATTTCCTATGTAGTCTGGTAAATCATTCATAAACGGGATATTTCTGAACTACAGGTACAAATGTTGAGATTGTGATTCCTTATAAAATTGAGGTATAGTTACACAAATCAATTTTCTTCACTTAGCGCTATTTTCAAGGGAGATATTAACTCTTGAAAACAGATTTTTAAAATTGGTTTTTGCCAAAATATCGGAAACCACGAGCAGATAAATTACAATTTTGCGCACAATGAATAGTGTTATCGAGATATTTAACCCGTGAAGAAAACACACTTTAAAGATCTCCCATTCATGAAAATAACAGGGGTGGCCACCTTCTAATTGACCACAACTTTTGTGCCGTAGGGTTTTGTGAAAATTTTAAGTTGCTTTTCTGAACAGTACATCCTAAGTAACAAAAAAGTGTGCTCATGCTGCAAGACGCTAAAAAGCACCGTTTAAGAAAGAAAAAAAACATATGGCAGCAATACACGGCATGTGAGGTGAACACTACATTTTCTTTCATCACATACAAGTGTTCCATTCACAGAATGAGGATTCTAAGGCCAAAAGCCAGGTTGCCTTGCATTTGAGGATCTCACATCAAAGCAAGTATACCTATTGACCAACTGCTGGGAAAATAACAACAATCGACTATTCGTTCGTTAGGAGGATTGTTGTCTGCAGTATGTGTGTGTGTGTGTGTTTATATATATATATATACATACATACACACACACGTACACACATTGCAGTGACAGTCTTCGTATGTCTTCCTTGATTACGCCAAAAAATCTACTTCTCACTTCGTATATAACGTATGACAGTTTTTAGCAAGATGTTCTTCTTTATGCACATCCAACAAAGGTGGCAATATTCGCGTACATAAAGAACATTTATAACTACGCAATAAATTGTCGACGGTAAATCTTTACGGAGTCTAGTTTCCAGTATGACGTGGAAGATAATCAAACGCTGCTCCAGTGACAACGAATCGCCTAAGTTCGTCCGGATCATAGACTCAATCCAAAGACATCACCATTCTTCTCAAACAGAAAGGCAAGTCTTCAGCACATTATTACGTTTTTACCACGGCCGTAGAAGAACAGGTCTGGACACTCGCCTGGAAACTTGACCCCTCTCGTTGTTTGGCTGTAGTTCACCAAGTTACCGAGAAGCTATACATTTTTGGAGTTGTAATCCAGGCGATCGACCTCAAACTCCGCTCACTTCCCTCCCACTAAGATAAACAATTTATCAAAACGTATTTTTTTTAATCAATTTATGAAATACTTCCTCCGCTCACAATTTTAAGACATGGCTCCAGCAATCTTTTTTTTTATAATGTTAACAATAGAAAAAGTGGGCGGAGTTTGAGCCCGACCGTCCAGACTGAGCGCCAAAGATGCACTGTTGTGCGGTAACTTGGTGAACTACAGCCAAACAACAAGGGGGTCAAGTTTCCAGGCGTATGTCCAGACCTGTTCTTCTACGGCCGTGACCCTTACATACTCCTAGTACATAAGCATATAAAACATAAGTACAGTCCCGAAAAAGGAATATAGTCGGTAGACCAAAACTCGTCTTGAAAACAACAGTTGTAATAATTTTCACGCCCAAAAATAACCACGGCATTTGAATTGGGAACTTGACTGTAGTCACAAAAATTGAATTACAGATTTTGTTATGAGACACCGCATACTGACTGTCCACCAGCCTTTTTTTAAATTCTGTTTTTTACCAGACGTAGGCTATGCGACGTGATTTATGCGGCTGTCAGGCGGAACCCTTAAAGGATTCCTTACCTGCACTGACATTTGCTGCAGAGAGTTGCGCTTTTTTTTTATCACGAAACTACTTAACACGCACACTTTAAACTATGTCGCAGTAAGTTTAAAAATTCAACACACTTATTATAAATTTGATTTTAGAGCCTCTGAACGTAGCTGGAAACGTAGGCGTGCGCGGGCGTTAATATTTGGGAAGGGAGGGGGAGGTGAAAGTATGTCCAGTAGCTGATATGACGATCATCGCTTCATATGGGAGCTATTAAAGCAGTTTTAATTTAATAATATTTGAATATGCACTGTTAAAAAGTTCCGTAAATTCACGGAAATATTTACAGAAAAGTACTGTAATTTTACGGAAGTGGCTTCCGTAATATTTTATTTACGGAAATTTGACCGTATTGCCAGTTTACGGATGTTTGACCGTAACTTTCCATAAATTCATGAAAATATGTTTCTACAATTTTAAAGCGCATTTTACTGTGTTTCTTAAAAAAAAAAAGTGGTATTAATAATCACTATGAATCCTGGATGTCAAATACAAAAGTTGTCTTATAAAGTTGATATTTTACCACTGCATGGAACTCATTTACTCATAAATTGTCACTGTGGTTCAATGGTTAGAGCTTCTATCTGGTAATTATAAGGTCGTGGGTTCGAATCCCAGCTACTCAGGTTACTAAATAGTGCGTCAGAATCTCGATAACACAGCTAATAAGAAAATGTACTATTTCTAGAAAATAAGAGTGCTAGTAGATTATAGAAATTTAAATTTTTTTGCGGAAAACGGATTGCCTGTTATTTTACGGAGGGTTTCGTTATCAAGAAAAACTTGAGTGTCCGTTACTTTACGGAGATTTCTGGATAATTTTTTGCCAGTACTTTTCCTTGATTTCACGGAAATTTTTTCTAACAGTGTGCCGCTGGTATGAGCATTAATATTTTTACTAGATTTTTTTTAATATTTGGAAGCGTGGGAGGCGAATCCTCCCGTAAATAATTGGGGGAGGGGGGTTAAAGGTGTCCCCCCTTCCCCACCCCCGAGGCACTAGATGAAAACTACTTTTGTAACTTCAATTTTTGTGCAAGTACCAACTTGGTTTATAAAACAGAGATAGAAACATAGGCTACATTCCCACAAATAAAATGAAATTGTCACAATTTTGTTTCAGAAGGAAAGCTGTAAAGTACTGCTCACCAAGAGTAGCTGGCGCGCAGATGTGATACCCATGTTAAATACACTGGTCAGCAGCGCCCTCATCGCTCCACCAAGACTTTGCCTCATACACACAAATGCAGCCTAGGCATTTACGTCCTGTATTTTCCAAATCGCCATTACTACTACCTTATATGAAGTCGTATACATTTTTATGTCTTTTCTTTCTCTAAAGCAGAGAACAATACAGAATATGGCGATCACTCCCCCCCCCCTGTACAAGCCTCAAATAATACAAATATGTACAATGTAAAGATCTTAAAAGTGAGTTTGTGGCCATTTATTCCGGAATGCGCCGGTTTATTTATAGGGAAAATGTATACAATCTCGTCAAATAAGTGCCGGACTTTTCGTAGCTATCTCCTAACCAAATATTTGTAAATTTTTTTTTACCGTTATCCGATCTTTCCCCCCCCCCCCCTCCAAAAAAAATCTATCGCTGGATCAGTGCCTGCTCTATAGATTAGTTTCAACACAACTTCACATTAAGAGATTGTTTTTTCTTTTGGTTTTGCATGAAGACACGAAGATAAGATAGAATACTTTATGTGCGACCTTCAAACGTCAGAGAAAACAATATCATGTATGATATAATAGTAAGTAGATAATAAATTACACGTTAGCTGATAACACGTCAATGACGTCACTATAAAGAGACGGAACTCTGAGGGCTAGGGACAGGAATGGAAGCGGCCATGACCTGTACAAAGGCTTGGAGTTATTACGTAAAACGATGGCAAACCCAAGTCATTACGACCGGACTGGGAATCGAACCCGGCTCCTGCCAGACGTGAATCCTCCATCTCGCACAGTTGAATTGTGTTGCAGCAGGTGGTTTGTCATAGACTGTCCCACAAACGAGGGCATTTTTTGACAGCTGGTTAATCGCATTTCAGAAACTAAATTGTGTACCTGTTTGCGCAAAACATGCCAAGTAAGCAAATAAAGCCTGATTCACAACCGCACTTAACGTACGTACGAACACACGCACGTACGTTGAGTATTAGAGACTGGATTCACATCAAAATGTAGTCTAGACAAGTGTGGAAAAGGTTTATTTCATTACAAAATGTCGGTAACAGATGATCGTAATTTATTTCTATATTTCGAAGTGAATTAAATAATTAATGACCACAATATAAATGATTTCTCAATGTAAATTAATATTTAACTGAGTCTTACGTGTGCACATGCTGCATTCACAACCACCACTTAGCATATGTGCGTACGTACGAAGTAGAAAGTTGGTCAACAATACTACGTACGTACGCACGTACGTTAAGTGGTGGTTGTGAATCCAGCTTAATGATAAACCCGATGATGGAAGCATAGAAAAAAACTCTGGGAAACAAATGACAGTGCACAAAAAGATTTGGATGCAGAGCTGTCAAAGAACAGGCCTCGTTCGTGAGACAGACTGTGGTGTCTGTAGACACAGGAAGAATAACAGCTGTTCTGTAACCCTATAATATTCAACAGCATTCCTTGCTAACAGCTGTTTTAACTGTTATTTACTAAATTGAGTAAACACACGATACGAATAAAACGTATCTGACGTAAACAAGTGTCTATTCAAAGTATGGGGTACCTAAATTTATTGATACAGTTTACAGGACATGTAAATAAAGGCAGAGCATAAACATGAAATTGAGTTCGAGGACACTTATTAAACTTATAATTATTATTATTTTTAACAAAAAATAATTTTTGTTCATGGTCAGCAAATGAGCAATTAATTACACATAAACTGAACAGAGATACTCTAGCGTCTATTAAATAATAATTTACGCAATTTAATAACTTATATATTTAAACAATATTATGCGGTAACGCTATTACATAAAAAAAGGGTTATAATTATTATTATGAAAAATATTTATAATTTAAAATAAGATTCGCAAAAACAAGTGAAAACTTAAAAATTAATTCCACAGCCACAAAAACAGATAACATAAACATAAAATGTTTAGAAAATAAGAATAACATAAAAGAAAAACACTAACCACGAAACCATCAACAGAATATTCGAGTAAAAATGCAAATAATATTATCCTCAGTGTAGGACGACGCATTTTAGAATAATTTAAAGTGTATGTGCTAATTATATAAATTTATTTTACATTTCTTGTGTGGTTAGTGTTTGAAGAATCTATACTTTGTTTTAACGCCTTGCAGGACTCAGAAATTTCCATTATTTTATAGTTTGTTTTGTAGACTAATAAATTGTGACTAAATTTTCTCGCATTAAGAATTTTTGGCTTTCATATTTGTTGCAAAATGATATTTCAAAGTAATAATAAAAAAATTGTACGTATAACGTACAAATAAATAAAACCAACGGACTTCCTGAAATTAAATATTCTTCATCTTGCTACTTTATGAAATGTAGTCTATAAAATCCAAAACGTATTTGTGTTAAGTTAAAAATGGCTGAAATGGTTTTTAAAAAAGGTATATTTCTGCCGTATTTTATGAGTGTTTTAATTTAAAAGTTAGATGATTTGCGTTATTTGTCCATACCCATGACATGCAAATGTTACTTTGACCTGCCATTATGTGAAAACTATTTGAGCTAAAACATATTATATACCTACGTGTACGAGTGTACGTGCCCTGGAACAGCAAAATGCCTTGCTAGAGGTAATGAGAGAGAAAGAGAAGCATAGAGAACATAGTTGAGAAGACAATTAAGTGCAAAGGAGACAGGGAATGTTCGTATTTCACATATTTCTGCTGTGTCGTTAGAGGCAAGGAAAAAAAAAAAAAACGTAGGTATAATACAAAATATAAATGCCCTCCTGTTATGGAAACAAAGTGCAGGCTTATGTTTCTGGACAAGTAAGTGTTGGAAATGTATGGAATTAAAAAAAAGAAATAATACGTATGTACAGATATGCATACAAAAACAAATCACTGACACGAAACAAAGATAGGCAAATATCATTCTTAAAAAAAATTGTATAAGGTAAATGCAACATGCATATAATTGTCACCCCTGAATCTGAAACTTTTGCTTAAAAAAAATTAATATTTCGCACATTTATTTTTTAAGTTACTCGGCCTGCGTGACGAAAAAGAAGATAGTGACGTAGTTCTGGTTGATATTTAAAACTGGATGAAAATAAAGACGAGTATCTAAGATCTGAATGTTGAAAATCACAACTCTTAAACGAGTTAAGAAATCTGTGTGAAATTCAGTTTGATATAGACGTAACTTTATCCCTGCCATACAGCACACAATCTAATATTTTACCAGAACAGCTGTTATTGTCGGCGACCAAGTTAGCTGAGCGAGGATTTGTTTGTGTTCAGATTGCAGTCTCCTACATTTAAAAGTCAAGTTATCTTTGCAGGCGACTTTTAATTTGAACACACACATTTCCTGTACGATATCAACAGCCGGAACTAGAATTACGTTGCGAGATAAGGTGAATCGAAGCCAGGCAAAACATATAGTTTATGGTAACCGAAATTGTAAAAGTTTATTGATGTGGGCCGACAGTGTTGCCATAGCAAACAACTGCGATGGTTGAAGGGTTAATGATAGCATCAGAATAGTTGGCTGCGTCGAGAGAAACTCGCTCGTATTTTTTTCTGAGTAAATGTTGAAATATAGATATAAAAAATTAATACCGCCTAAAGGACGTATGAGACTTAATAAATGCTAGACTTGACCTAGAAAGGGGCAGCAAATTAGTACATATACAGGATGGGGCTGAATTCGTCCGACAAACCGCGAGAGGTGATTCCTCTGTAAATAATAAGCATAAAATGTGTTGAACTCTTTGTGTCTAAAACTAATATTTACGATGACATAAGCCTTTGAAGTTCGAATTCTGAAACGAAATTTTACAAAATATGTGAAAATAAACTACTTGGAAGAACAATACTCTGAACACAGCTTTATGTTGTTACGCTCTTCTAATCCATAGCAAATTCTGGTAAAGACCTTCCACCCTTGTGAAAATAACGGGGGTGGTCACCATCTACTTACCTACAAGTTTGTAGCATCAGGAAATTAGAACATTTGATGAAGGTTTATTGAGCTATGTGACTTATGTAACAAAAATGATCATCTTGTTGCAAATGTCTAGGACCTATCGTTTTCGTAAAATCGCACTTAAGAGCTAGGCGTGATGAGCTGATTAACATATGTTTACAGTGAATGTCCACCGTCGCCTGAGCGCCGAGAACAGCGGAACACACTCGTACGCAGTGTTGCCTATGTTCTAGGCTTTGTAACGCTACATCGAATACTTTCCTGCGTTTTAACGAAAATTATAGGTCCTAGACAGTTGCAGCAAGATGGTCATTTTTGTTACATAAATCACATAGCTCAATAAACCTTCATCAAATGTTCTAATTTAATATACATTAAACATATTTAGTACTTAAGGGCGCTGCCTACCACGCTCTTCAAATGCGTTGTAATTCACAGGAAACAACTTTTTTTATGAAAATATCTCAAATGCGCCCATTATGCCAATATACAAAAATACAACACACTTCAGAAAAGGGCGGAATGTAATAATAATAATTATTGTTAAGGCGCCATGCTGATTATAAAAACATAGTTTCTAAGCCCTCCAACATAACTAAATAGTGTTTTTGAGACTGCCGAACTTGAAAACGTACTAACTGGATGTACGCGAAATTCAGAAACGTGCACTGAATTGGCGGAAGTCTTGACGCTAGTTGAGCGGGTACCTTGTGGCGACGCAGCATTACACTCTAGCTGCAAGCTCGCCCTTATAGCTCCGTCGTTTTTGAGCCTCTACAGCGCAGGTAGCCCGTGCCCGTAATACCATGATCTAAGGGCCGAATCTATAGACCTCTTTCGAATGGCAAGCAACTGCTCACCAATGCTTTCTCTATGGGGGTAACAGTTGGTTGTCATTCGAAAGCCGTTTATAGATACGACCCTAAGTTCCGATGTACACTCACGAGGAAGGGGGGGGGGGAGACAAGCGAAAGCGATACAAGTGATGGCGATCCTCAGAACAACAGAACACTGGTTTAAACTAACAGAGTCATCAAATCATCAAACACTTATCATCCAATCAAAAACAAACACGACACAAACAAAAAATAAAGAACACAATTCAGAAAGACGTGAACTGTCAAAGGTGAAACACACAGCAAACGATACGAGTGTTCGGGAGCTGCCTGATTATGGTCTAGATTTATCAACAGTTCGGCGCATGTAGGAATAGTGTAGAATGTTAAACATGTTCTGTTTATATGCGATACTGTTTCTAACTTATTTCCGGTGGCTTTATCTATCATAAGAAAACAATCTTTCAACATAGCTATGCTTTCATATTTCGAAAATTGCCGCACGCCTATTAGCAACTTGTTTTCTAATCCTTTGAAAATTACTAAAAAAAAACTTATTTTCAGACTGTTGTTTGTAGAGAAATGTCAAATTATACGTAAAACATCAACAAAGAAGCGTTGATTTAACTTTCTGCCACACTTTTTACAAATACAATGTAAGGTTCACCATTTATATGTCTACAGAAAAGAAGCCAACAATAAAAATATTGCTCTCCTTCTCAAAGGAGATATTATTACTGACATGTGCATCAGTCTCGCCCCTATTGCTTTTATTTTTATTGTCTCCTGCGGACCAAAAAAGTGACACTCGTGGATAACTCCTTTTAGTTTGAGTGTCCTGCTGTTCACATTTTTAAACTAATATGTGCCGTAAATACATATATCCTTGTATTTAAATATAAAAAGAACAGCAGAAATCGCAAACTTAGAGTAGCTCACCTGTATGAATGTTAACTTGACAGGAGACAGCTGCTATGTGACCTTGATACGTATCACTGCTTGAAGGGACTCTTTGTTATTATGTTCAGGTAACGTCTATTTATACTATCTTCGCTGATAAAGTGCTGCGTAACCCAGTAATTAGTAGACAATGCCGCAGATATCGCACATGAACAATTGATGATAATGTTTTCTATAACGTCAAATTCAAAATTAAAGCATTACACGAGTGGAAGGAATGACGAGAATACTATACTTTATTACTTACTAATATGTAACAGGCGGATTGAGAAATTGTAAAATAAATTTGGTCTTAGTTATAGCAAGCTCTTCGAAAGGATTAAAAGTATTACAAATAAAAATGTACGTCTCAATTTAATTTTCAGTACTGGAGAACCAACCGCGAATATTTAGATTTCTTCGCCGTAATTTCGCAATATTACGGCAAGACTTCAGTCTTGCAGTGAATGCAGATCGTATGGCACCAATTGTGCAAAATCACTGAACTGCGTAACTGATGTAAAGTTTTTTCGTGGTGAAGTGAGTATTAACAAAGGTCCTGCTAAATACTTACCGTCTGTCAGTTTCCATATTTTCGTCACTTGTTAGTACAAAGATATTAATAAACACGACACGATGCATTCATAATGGAGAAGCGCCGGATTGAGAAGGGCGGGGTAAACGTGGAATGCCCTTGAAAATCTTTCGGCCAGCGAAGTCTTGCGGCACGATTTCCACATGCGAAAATCCGGGGACCGACCCTGCCGGTGATCGAACCCAGATCGCTTTGGTGGGAGGCGAGCGGTCTGACCACTTCGACTTACAATTCCTGAGCTATCACTTCGAAAAACATACACACTTTGTCCTGACTCGCTCTGTATACTGAACCATGCTCGTGGAAGTAGGCCTATGCCATGGCGAGCGAATATTGCTGAGACATGTAAAACCCACAATTAAACAGAAAATAAAATACTACAGCATTGCCAACAAACATACAACTTAAAATCCCGCATATATTTCCTTTCTGGATGCGACATACAGAAGTGAGGAATCGGTCGTGGCCTGAAATATATATATATATATATATATATATATATATATATATATATATATATATATATATATATATATA
>PNEQ01041072.1:7119-21318 GCA_003012365.1 Medauroidea extradentata
AGACCCACTTAACTCCTCGAGTCATCGGATTCCTGGGATACCACTGTTGCCGCAATCCGCCACTTTTTGGTGACTTGTTGATTACCCAGCACCCACTTACTGCCGTCCTGCGACGCCACTGACGCCGCGGGGTTGTGCAATCGTCTTCCTACTCTTCCGCGACGCCACCGACGCCGCGGGATTGCGACACCGTAACACCCTGAAGGGGGTCCAAGTGGGGGAAATTGTAATTTTATATTTGTATGAGATAGTGTTAGTTTTGCAGACGTTAATTGTGAGTCTATTTTCCTCTTACAAAAAAAACTTAGCTCAACCTGTTTTCCCATAAAGTCTAAATTAGCACATTTTTAGTTCTCATGAGCCACAAAAATTACTAAACACAAACAAATTTTTAAAAAATCACACTGTAACTACGTATCAAGGGCTACTGCTTGAGATGTTTTAAAATCTACTACAAAATATTTTTGGATTTTTAAAAAAATCAGAAATTTTAAAATTTTTTACTTCTCATATTGATTTTTTTTTAATTACAAAAATTATTTATAATTTTTTTAAACATGCCGAGCAGTAGCTTGTGAAATGTAGTTTCAATGTGAATTTTTTTAAATTTATTTATGGTAATTGCTTTTTGTGGCTTAAAAGAACTAAAATCTTGCAAATTTTGACTTTAAATATGGGAAAACTGGTTCAGCTATTTTTTTTTTTTCGTAGGAGGGAAATGTACTCCCAAGTGACGTCTACGAAACTAAGACTATTCCATAAAGATATAAAATTTTAATTTTTTCCCACTTGGACACCCTTAACTACTCATACCTGCGTAGAACAGTGCGGAGCATTGCACTTTCCTGTCGCTAGGCTCTAGTCTCTCTTTCCTGAGAGTAGAAGTAAGGAATGAGGCCTGATATTTGACCTCTAGAGGAGGAGACGGGGGTGGATGGTCAATGGAAATGCCGCCGAGGGAGGCGAGAAGTTAGATAAGAGAGCGGATCCCAGTGACCGGAAGTTGTTAGGGAGTCCCCAGGGAAATTCTCAGAGCGTGGAGGGTCAAGCCCGGGTATCGCCGCGCCAAATCTGCGGTAATGGGCAGGGACTTGAGCCCTCCGCCAAGTGTGGGATAGGAGGGGTGTGTCTTGATGAAGCGCTGAGCGTGTGTGAATCACTGCTGGAGTCGCCGTCACTTGAACGGCAACACATCCTACCTCGAGAGAAGTTAAGCCCTCGTCTGGCGCTTGAACGGTGTTGTAGCGTAAAGTGTCGTGTGTAAGGCCATGAACTTGGAGAATTTTGCCCCATTTTTTTTCCGTGCCTTACGCGCACATCTGCGGCTTTGCTTCATGGTTATTAGCAGAGTGACTTTGCGAAGTGACGTCTCTTATTTGACTGTGTCAATCATAATAAAGTTACTGCAACACCGGCCTGAGTACGAACATCGAATAAATGACGCTGACACGTTGGCAATAACCATGAAGCACAGCAGCAGATGTGAACGTGAGGCACTGAAACCAGCCGGTGCAAGAATCTTTTCGCGAAAATCAGGTGCTCCTAGTTAATGGTTTGATAACAATGAATCACGTTAAAATCAAACAAAATTGAAGTTATTGGTAGACTACATAGTCCATAAATAGAAACACGGAAATTTCGCGGGAGCACTTGAGGATACGTTAGATTTTAAACTTCTGTACACGCTAATTACTTTCGCTGTTGAGTCACTAAACTTTCCTTGAGGGCTGTGAACCAAGCAGCAGACCTGCATGAAAACACTCACTAAATCCCACGCTATTGTGTCACATGTACAACTGGCCACTCACTGGAGCAGCAGCCAATGAAAACGTAGCTGAGGACAGAGAGTACACATGGCTGTGGAAGCCAGGCGGCAGGTCGTTGAACCAGCGAAATTTCCTGGTCTCTACCCATAAATTAAGATTAGCACATGAAAAATTACACTATTCAACGAATACAACTATATATACAGTGGAACCCCTGAATTACACCCCCTGTTTCTACACTTTCCTGCCATTTACACTGTTTGTATTTGGTCCCATTTAATGATTTTAAATTATAACCTTCCCTCAGATTACACTTTCCTGCATTTTACACAATTTTTTACTGGTCACTTGAGTAGTATATATATGCCGTATATAAATTTAAAAAAATGCACCTTTCTACCCCACTGACGTCACCTGAGGAATGAATTCCAAAATGACAACTAAGCAATAACGAGTGTTCAGAGGCACGAGTATTTTGCGGATTAATCTGACAGCAACCTGACTTACGAGTCCTATACAAGCACAGGTCATCATAGTTAGAGACGCGGAAATTTCGCAGGTTCAAATTACAGCTGGCTGGACTCCACACTCCTGTATACACTATGTCTTCAACTACTTGTACATTTTCTGCTGCTCCAACGAGTGGCCAGTAGTACATGTGACAAGGTAGCGCGGGAGTCTGTGAGTGTTTTCTTGCAGGTCTGCTGTTGGTTCGCAGCTCTCAAGGAAGAGTTTAATTAACAACCATCCACTCGCGAACGTATCTAATGTGTACAGGAGTTTCAGATCTAACCACTTCTCAAATGAATTCCCGTAATTTCTGGGTCCTTATTCATAGTCAATTATTATTAAAGATGGTGAAATTTCGCGAATTCAATTACTTGCATGTTAGAATCAAATATCCTATGCATACTCAAGCCCTGTCTATTCTTTCATTGTCAGTTGTTCCACTGAGTAGCAGCAACTGGACAAATGGTCGGGACATTAGTATGCATAGGATATTCGGTTCTAACACGCAAGTCATTGAATTCGCGAAATATCGCCATCTCTAATTATTTGTTAGCTGCTAATCATACAAGCGGGCAGCACGTGATATTTATTGCTGGTTAACAATCGTCAACAGGCGAGTCTACACAGCGGTCGTCATGTCACAGAAGTGAAAGTGAAGTATTAGTTACTAACGGTTAACCTTGCCTAGAATTAATTAGATAAATATTCGCACCTCTACCTATACATTGAGCAACGATTCTATGGCACCATTTGGCTCCAATGCGTTATGTGCACATATACAGCTCCTTCGTGGTCAGTGATTGAGTACCTTACCTCTCACTTGTGGTGAGGTTCAACTGGCAAATCATAGACTATATTGTCATAATAACCTTATTTTAATTTATGCAGTCAAATGAGTGACGTGTCTGAATAAAGACAATAAGTAGGGACCTTAAAATTTCGCGTTTTCATTCGGACTCACGCTAGATTTCAAACAACTGTAAGTTCGTGACACTTTCACAATTGGCTCAAGACATACTTGAACACCACATAGATAGAGACAGGAAAATTTCGCGAATTCATTGACTGGCATGTTAGAATCACATATCTATGCATACTCAAGCCCCTGCCATTTGTCCACCAGCTGCTACTCAGTGGAACAACAGACAATAAACGAATAGACAGGGCTTGAGTATGCACAGGACAACGGATTGTAGCATGCGGATGATTGAATTCGAGAAACCAATAATAAAGGATCAACTGTTCCAATCATGTGATATCACTGTGTCAGTAAACAACCAGGTAACAGCTGCTGTATTCCTGTGAGTGCAAGACTAAGGCAGACGGCCTATCTCTATGTGTGACCAAATTGAACAGCACCCTATTGCAGCCCATCACATGTGATGTCCTATACCAATGTTTTTTTGTTGAAAAATAAATCTTTACCCCCGTCACTGCTGAAGTACAAAATTCCTACAGACCCGGATATTTCGCAGATTCATCTGAGAAGACGTTATATTTCAAACTTCTGTAAGCGTTATATTTGTTCGCAATTGGGTCACTTTTACTTAAATTCTACCTTGAGGACTGTAAACCAATAGTAGACCTGCATGAAAACACTGACTACCTCCCGCGCTACCTTGTCACATGTACAACTGGCCACACTGGAGCAGCAGCATAGCCATCTTTAGTAGAAGGCCGCGGCCATAAATCTGGCAACACTGCCAAGAAGGGTCAATTTAACACCTTCTTTAACTCTGGCTGTCCCTGATTCGTTATTTTGTCTACATGCCGACGAATCAGGGACAACCATTGCCGTTGGAGAGCTAAAGAAAGTGTTAAAATGACCCTTCTTGGCAGTGTTGCCAAATTTATGGCCGCGGCCTTCTACTAAAGATGGCTATGGCAGCAGTCAATGAACGAGTAGTTGAAGACTTAGGGCTGTATCTATAAACGGATTTCGAATGACAACCAACTGCTATCCCCATAGAGAAAGCATTGGTGAGTAGTTGGTTGTCATTCGAAAACCGTTTATAGATACGACCCTTAGGGCCGTATCTATAAACGGCTTTCGAATGACAACCAACTGATATCCCCATAGAGAAAGCATTGGTGAGCAGTTGGTTGTCATTCGAAAGAGGTCTATAGTTTCGGCCCTTAGGGCCGTATCTATAAACGGCTTTCGAATTACAACCAACTGCTATCCCCATAGAGAAAACATTGGTGAGCAGTTCGTTGTCATTCGAAAGCCGTTTATAGATACGGCAGGACTGTGGAGTTCAACCGGCTGGTCGTTGAACCCGCGAAATTTACGGGTCTCTAACAATTCCCTATCTTCGCCTGCAATATCTCAGTGTTCAATTAGGTCATGTAACAGAAGAGTAGCGTAACAGTTTTGTTATTTTATAACGTCTTTGGAACACATATCCGAGGTGGCTAGCCTATTGGAAGGGACACCTCTGTTTTTCGCGAAAAGAATTTTGCCCCACTTTGTTTCGGTGTCTTTCGTTCACATCTGCAGTTCTGCTCCGTGGTCAGTGACTGGATATTATAACTCTCACGAGCCTAGGGCTTCTACCAGCAAATCACAGACGTGTGGTGTTGCAGGAACGTTATTGTAATTGTCTCAGTCAAATGAGATACGGCTCTTCACATAGACACGCTGTCAAAAACCGTGGAGCAGAATTGCAGGTGTGTAAGGCACTGAAACCAAGTGAGGTAAATTTCTTTTCGGGAAACACACAGGTCCCTAATCATTAGTGACGCTGGGAAACCGCACAAATACTTAAAGTCAACATATTCTTCAATTAACTGTGTTATATTTACCCTACTACAGAACTTTTAGACGATGTAATTTGTGGCATTTATGTATAGTTTTGGGACAAACGACACAGGTTCTGAGTTAAAGGTGTACAGTTCTAACTGTACTTGTTGAAGACAGAAAACTATGCTTCGAATGAAGGACAGCCAATGTCGATTCAAAACCTTCAGTGCTTATATAAAGTACGTTGAAGGTTATCAAACAGTCAACTTTAGCCGCGATATTTCCCAGTGTCTCTAGGCATCGTCAAGGACGATGCCTAGCCTGTTGCTGAATCAAACCGGTTCCTTTTAACCCCGCAACGTATTTATACGCTCCTGAGACGCGCAGCGAGATCTGTCACGTGACTTCCCGTGCCGCAGACATCAGTCCTTGCATTTTAATAGACTCTTCAACTTAACACCTTTCTTTATTCCAGCAGGCAGTAGACGCAGGTTCCTGTGCGACCTGTCATAAGCCGGTATTGTCATTTCAGTGTTAACTAATAGCGTGTGTTTATGTATATGTATATATAATATATATAAATGTGCCTGTATGTTTGTAACGTATGTTTACTATACCATACATACGATTGGGAAGAATCTTCGGTGAGTCGTTCTGCGTCCGCCCGCGCGGAGTTCTGCCAAAAAAATTGGGCGGGAAGGGAGGATACAGCGAAGAGGAGCAGGAAGAGTACCCAAAAATTTAGTGGAAAAAAAAAATTTGATGAGTTACTGTGCCTGCGCTCGCAGAGGTTTCTGTCAAAAAAATTGGGGAAAAAAAGGAGGGTCAAACAGAGGTAAATGGTCGAAATGGCGTACTTAAAAAATTTACTTAAATGAAAAACTTTGGCGAGTGGTTGTGCGTGTGCCTGCGAAGTTTTTTGCCAAAAAAAAAATTCGGGTGAAGGGTGGGTGCAAAACGGGTTAGCGGGGCAGAGCGGAGTACCAAAAATGTTTTATTTAACTAGCAGTGCAACCGTTGCTTTGCTCGCGTGTGTTACTCAGAGCAGATACCTCTTTGTACACTAGATTGGCAGGTCAGTAATCAACCGTTAGAATGACAAATATGATAGTTGAGTTTGTAGCAGGATAAGTAGCTATAGCGGTCCACGCGAAGGCAGTCTTATGTTCGTCCCTGCCACTGACAACCTTATTTACAGTCACAGCAAAGTTGACGTTGTGGTGTAATTACAGACTGGTAAATGTAAGAGGATAATCGAATGAAATACGCAACTGACATGGAATTAAGACTGATTTCCCTCGAGCACAACCACTGTTGATGGTGCCCTCAATACAGTTTTTCAAAACCTCCACTTGAAGTTAAGTGGCATTAAGGAGTTTTGTGGGGATAATAATTCACTGAAATTTAAACCTTGTGATTAGCGAGATGATATATGTGGGCTGATGCTGTCGTGGAACTTCAGTAGATAATGGAAAGCATTATCCATTTTCACCACTTTTTGAACTTCATCCTAATTGCACTAACTTAATTTTCCTTGAAGTTTTTGTATGTTAGACTTGCACATTTGCACAGCCCTTAAAATAATTTGACCCCAGAACCTCCTGAGCAATAGAACGAAGTCACAAACAACTGCGCCACGTAAAGACGAAATGTTTCCTGAAAATAAAGTATATTTCTTGGGCTCATAGAGGTTGTACAACACCACTTCTCGGTAGAACTGTACAATGAAACTCCTGTATAATTTATTTCCCGCCGGTCGTACTTGCTTTTCAGATCGTCTGCTTGAAAGTTCACAAACTAAGTTTTCTTCTTAATTAAGATATCTTATAAAATTAAAACAAAAAAAAATTCATTGCTCTTTAGGTACTTACGTAAGCATCGTTCTGACGTGAACACCACCTCAATATCTCTACTGGTTAGATAAGTATCATCGGCTCATAAACAAATGTTATGCTTTTTCACCCATGTGTCGAATTTAGAAAAATATTAATTTCACGGCTTAAATATTTGTTCAAGTATCCAAGCGAAGTGAAAATCATGACGATAGCTCAATCAGTCAAAGCAAAATCCATCGTTTATTAC
The DNA here is from genome assembly GCA_003012365.1 of Medauroidea extradentata. Taxonomy (NCBI): domain Eukaryota; kingdom Metazoa; phylum Arthropoda; class Insecta; order Phasmatodea; family Phasmatidae; genus Medauroidea; species Medauroidea extradentata. Next base: position 14,221 of record PNEQ01041072.1, read on the forward strand.
AAATCACATATCACCCGTGTACACTACTGACAATTCGAATTTTGAGAAATCTTAAAACCTCTTTGCGGTCATTTACCTAATCATTATCCTGAAGTAAAAATCAGCTGAATATCTCAATGGATTCGATATATCGAAGATTTATCTAAAACACATACAATGTCTTTTCACTTCCTAAGAGACTGAAATTCGAAAAACCCTTGAATCGCATTTTATTGGTGTCTATTGAACGTGAAAGACACGACAATAGCCCGCTGGGTTCAAGATATATCGACGATTAATTGAAAACACATTCCATCACTTTTCACCTCCTTAGTAGAGAAATATCGAAAATTCGTGGAATAAATTTTCAGGTATTTGAGTAAACATCAATATTGAACAAAAATCACGTCGTTATATAAAATATTAAAAAAGATCAATGTGGCCGATACATATCGATTGTGAATCGAAAATATATTTTTACCTTTTTTTTTTACCGCTTTGGGACCGAATTCAGAGAATATATTTAATTGTATTTTAGATATGTACACATAAGTATCAATCTAAAGCAAAGAAAATTTCGATTTCTCGATTAGTTTGATAAATACAGAGGAATAATCGAAAACATATTTCACGGATTTTCACTCCCTTAATCATAAAATTCCGAAACGTCTTGGAGTCCTGTGTTAGTCATTTGTATAAGTAACCAATTCAAGTAAAAATCCCGATGATAGTCAATTGTATTTTAGTGGTAAAGACGATTCATAAAAAACATATTTTGCCCCTCTTTACTGCTTGGGGGTCGAATTTAAAAAAAATCCTTAAACTCCTTTTTGGGTATTTATGTAAGAAACTTTTTGTAGTGACAACCAACACTTTATTCCGAAGGATTAGACTGATATCGATAGTTAATCGTAAACGCATTTAAGGTCTTTACATCCCCTTACATGTTGAATTTCGAAGAATCCTTAAATCGGCTAATATTCATTTTTATGTGTGTCCCATTAAAGTAAAAATCACGATGATAGGCCGTCGATTTCGAGTTCTATCGACATTTGTTCGGAAATACATGTCACCAATTTTCACCCCCTTAGAGATCTAATTTCGAAAAATCCCTTCTTAGTGCTCGCCTACGACCTGAGGGGAACCCACACAAAAAATTGCACGATTCTAGGTTCGGTGGTTTGCGTTGCAGTTTGATATGTCAGTCAGTCAGTGTTTTCTTCTATACATAGATATAGGCATTGCAACGTATGCCGGGACAGCTAGTATTATAAATATAATTCGCCCACCGTAAATTTATAACTTTTCATGCTCTAATTCCTTCTTTTTTCTTTCATTCCTTTTTTTTCTGACGTTTGCCAGAGCTCTGACATCACTGTTGATAATAAACATACTATAGAATATTTCTACAGGCGCGACGCCACGATAAAATACATTAAAAGCGATTAGACGTTCATCAAATATATGTTACCTTAGAATGAACAGATTATATTGAACTGTATCCATGCGCTAAACCTGAGACTGGAACAACTGAAAAAATGAATATCTTGTACGTTCTTTGTATAATAAACAAGCAAGAATAATGTGCAGAACCACGATTTTGGGGCGAAAAAATTTTTTCGCCATTTGGTTTCAATGCCTTTATGTGCACATCGGCAGCTCTGCTTTACCGCCAGTGATTGGCTGCTTTAACTCTCTCTCTAGCGTTAGTGTTTTACTGGCAAATAACAGACGTCTGGTATCATAATAACCTTATTCTGATTGGCGCAATCAAATGAATGATGCCTCTTCACAAAGACGCACTACCAATAATCATTAAGAGCGCGTGGTATATAAATAAACGCTAAAAACATCAATTGATTTCTACGCTTTTTTTCGAAGCCAATATGGATAAAATACTCAATGACAATCCTAGATAATGGTATTTGCAAACTTCATGAGTAAATATTTATCCAGAATTACTAATTCGTTACGCGTGATCTTTTGCGCCGCAGTTAAATGCACGAGGTTCCGGCGTCAGATATTGTGCCTCAGAAGTTCGTAACACTGGAAACAATTTTGTTTAAAACGTTGACTGAAACTATTGTCTAGGATTGCTATTGTTTAATTTTCGCAAATTGGCTTCAAGAAACCAACAGTTATATATTAATGCTTTCAGCGTTGAATTACGTTCCACGACCTCTTAAGCAGAGCTATCAGTGTGCTCGTAAGGCATTGAAACAAAATGTTACAAAAATATTTTTGCGACAAACTCATAGTTATACTACTACTCAATGCTAGTGTAAATTAGTTTCCACGGATTACTTCAGTTTAACAACGCATACTAAAATGCCAGCGGCGTCAGGACAAAAGCCTGGCCCGTAGAAAACACTTCCTACACGCGGTGGTAAACATATCGACCAAAACACAAGTGAAGCGAGACAGACAGTGTGCATACCCGCTCTACGGTAAGTTGATACTTTTAGAAACGAACTGTTGAGAAAAATTAGCATGAATACTTCCGTTATTACCATGCAACTATGTAAGCAAATTAAAAAACAATATGGTGAGATAAATAAATACATTTATTTTTTATTGTTACGCATCAGCGCGTATGAAAATTGTTCGTAATAATTATTTTAAAAGTGAGTTAAACACGTATGTTATACGATAGTTGGAGGATGGTTTGGTTGGCATTGATGTTCTAGAAATAGTTCTTCTGTATTTTATGAACAGCGGCTAAATTACTGAAAATCGCTTAATGGATATGAATATAATGTGTTAATTTTTATGAAATTAAACGTATATTTATACTTAGCATGTATTACAATATTTTATAGGTGACGTAGTTAGTGACAGCGGATGAACAATGTACGTCGGCTTGCAGCGCAGCCGTCAACCTGACAATGTTATTTTTGACGTTTAGCGAAAGGATACATAGTTGGTATGAAAATAGATCCAAGCTAGAAGGAGGACTTCCAGAAAGTATATATATAAGGCCCAATATTTCCTTTGCTACGCAACAGTATATCAGCTTGTTCATAAGTGGCCTTGGAGATCTTTAAGCTTACCAAAATATATATATATATAATATTTGTAGTTTGCGACGTTTAGTATCAAATAAATCTTTCAAGACTGACGCTGAAAAAAAGTGTCAAAATGTTAAAACGTTTCTCCTTACAAATAACTTCTGCTGACTTGCGGCAGTACTGCTTTCACACGTATTACACTGTATATGGTACGTGCAGCGGCAGAGTAGCCTTTGAAAGGGGCAACTGTGCGCGAAGAATTCGAACAAGTGTTTCAAAAGTGTTCAATTACCCGTGAACTAACCATCACCACGCTGGTCAACAAAAACAGTCAAGTGTTGTCGGTTTATCCGCGACAGGTTGGTTGTCTTGTGGCTTGAGGCAGTACAGCCGCAGTCCAGGGACATACCCCAGCTCTGGTTGCGACACGCGGGGAAACTTGGCAGGCGCTCGTCGCGAACCACTGGGTTTTCCTCTGCTCCATCTCGATCTATCGATTGTGCCACCTCTACATTCGTATTCTGGAGGATGCACGATTTCGGTCCTCCGGTGTTTCCGAAAATCCCAGAAAATTCTAGGATGTTAACCAGGACAGGGGCGGAGTCAAACGTGCTTCTCTTTCCTACATATACATTCACTATCGGTGAATCAAATAAACATGAAATTAGTAAGTACCAATTTAATTAAATAAAGGAATATAAATCTTGCTAGAGTTGCTCGAAGATTGGTTTATTCAGTGACACAACTAGAAAAAATATATGTATTTCTGCGCATTAAGAGGGCCGGTACAGTTTATCCACAAAATATTATAATTTATTAAAGTGTAATATTCAAATTTTTTTAGATACGAAACTCCTTAAATATACTTATGTTGCACCTTGAAATCCAAATATTTCCGTGGAAGGTTCCCCGGACCCCTCTCCCATTTCCCAGACAACTTGGCTTGGGGTGTGAGTATAACTACTTCTAAAGGCCCCTCCCCCCTCCTTTTCACCGATCCAGAGCTGAATCCGCCTCTGAAACCGGAGTTATATGTTCGATATACGCCGTTTCTAGCCAATGTTGCTGAGTCACAGAAAACGCATTGTTACATAAAAGTAATGAGCACGAGAAAATCAGCTACAACAATAACCAAGAAGCAAAATTAGGAACCAAGAAATGACTGCAGCCAACAATCAAGTAATTCCGAAATAGGAGTATAGTCGGTGTATAATGAAACCAAAACACAAGAAACGGATAGTCAAAATAGACAAGTACCAATCATGGTGCATGGAAATGGCGGCAAATAAACGATAACGAGAACAGCGCAGATGAAAAAATCAGCAGAAATGACAGAAATCCAAAGATCACATCTGGATGGGATCTTTCTTGAACGCAGACTCTGTCAAACGTCCCTCATATTTACCTCGTGTACATTCAAATGAAATAAACTTAAAATTACTAATTACCGAAGCTCTGTCTTTCGTGTTACCTTCTAATTGAATAAGAAAATCGAAATATTGCCGGGGTTGCTCGATAATTGTGTTATTTAGTGCAACAACTATAAAAAGTATATGTATTGCTGCATATTAAAACAACTTACGTATATTATAACCTGTCTTAAAAATTCATATAAATAATAAGTAGTTTACATAATATATCAAGTTTTTCTTTTTTTTTTGTCTACTGACGTAGACGAACTTAAAACAACAATAATAATTGACAGCATCCAAACAGTTAAACCGGATAACCTGACAAAATGTGAAACGAGTTTGGGTTGTATATCTAGTAAATGTCTTTCGGCTTCACGTGGTGGTCTCATTGGCCGTTTATGACATTCCGGTAATCAAAGCAAAATTTAAATTTGCATTTAAAACAAATGGTCAACCGTGGTTGTAAGCTTGTTTTCAATTTTCATTTAAAACAAGTGGTCAACCGTGGTTGTAAGCTTGTATGAAAGTTTTGTAAGATGGTTTTTTTTTTTTTTGGTAATCATCTCTATCTTTGTGAATTACAAATAATAACATGTAAGTCTTTTATTTATGTGAAACTATACTGGTGTAAAAATAATGCATTGATAAATTTAGAAACTTCACTCGCATGTTTATTACTCAAATAGGTTAAACAGCTTATTGTTGGTGAATTAAGCATATGGCTTGGTTAATTTACAGACCTGCGAACACTTAAAAGAAGAAATTTTTATATCAATTGTTGTACATACACTTCAAAATATCCAACGACAAGAGTCTTCCAAATTTCTGTTTCCATAAGTATTATATTTTGCTAATTCGTGTATTTTATGTCACTGAAACAAAAATTTTGATTTAACAACGTGTTATTAATGAACCTTGCTCAATAAAAATAAAATTTTGTTCAAGAATAATTTCTACCGGTAAAGTGTCTCCAAGAAGTGCACTGCTGCACCTTAATTGAAGTAAAGAATCTAAACGAGCCAAGAATTTCATGTTAATATCACATTATCATGCATTGGACGACTAAAATCAACGGGGGCGTGTTTTCAGTTTTCTTTGTCATTTATTCGGTTATTCGTTCAGAAATGTAGTTTTCTTTGTTTGTTGTTGATAAATACAACATACTCCTTTATGAGAATGTTTTGAATTATTTGCACATGTTTGGACTACAGCTAAACTCGGGTACATTTATATGGTAGATTTTCTTGTATATATTTTTATTTTATGAGCGGATATATCGTTACAGAAACTTATGTTAGTAATACGCCTAATGCCGTGCACAAATCACAAAACATCCTCGAGATACCCCTAGACTTAAAATACACCAACAGACAATCAGGGTCTTCCTCAGCTTGCTTGTTGCCGTACCACTAAAGGGGTCTACATAATTAAAAATTTAGGTATTAAGAGTTGATCAGTAGAACTTAAATATTTTCCATCTATTCGTTTAAAACAGAAGCTTACAAAATATAATACAACTTAGGCAGTAATAATCCAACCTTAAACGCTCGCATTTAAACCAAAGTGATAAAACTGTATAAGTCTTAAGGTGACCGCCTGGTGAACGTCTTTGCCATGGTTGGTTTTAAGGGCAGATATCACAATTATATTTGGCAGTTTTGTTTAAAATGGTTTGTGCCGTTAAGGGCTCGGACTACAGCAATTTTCACTGTCGTATTTTTATTTTTGTACCATAATTTTTTTTCTTACTTTAGACATAAATTGTAACTAAATTTTGATTTTTTTTTAAATTTTATTGTTCATAATTTTTGCGTAATGACTTATAAAAGTCAAAATTTGTTTGTTACGGTTTTTGTACGCCCTTAAACCGAATTGGAAAAATTTACAACGAATAACGATGTTGTAGGCTACAACGTTTCAAATATAAAAGCAAAAAATTAAGCATTGTTATATTTAACTAGCAGTTCCCCGCGGCTTTGCTCGCGAGTATTATTCGTAACTGATAATATTTACTTTAATTGAAAAACCTCTTTGTACACAAGATTGGTACTTCAGTCATTAAGTGTTAGAATGTCCAAGCGGCTAGTTGAACTAATTCTGCAGAAGGATAAGTAGCTATAGCTGTCCATGCGAAAAGCAGTCTTAAGTTTGTCCCTGCCAGTAACATCAACTTCGCCTGGGCCTTATTTATAAAACTGCCAATTTTACGTTCTATGGTAGTTACAGACACCTAAGGTAAGAGGTTAATCGAATGAGAAACATCTGTTTACCCTGTGCACAACCATTGGTGACGGTGCCCTCAATTATATACTGTCAAAATATTCACTTTAACTTTATTGACATTACAAAGTTTCAGAGAGTTAAGGTTTCACGGAAACGTATTTGGTGCCCAAACCTGAGATTAGTGAGATGATATATCGTCGGTTTACTGCCAAAAGTGACAATGTCAAAATGAGATAAAATTATAAAAATGCTAGGAATATGCATATGTTGTTCACGAACAATTGCCCAAGTTTAAAGTCTATTCGTCGTTTCGTACTGTTGTGTCACAGTATAGTAACATACCACATTTTTGTTAATATATACAATTTAATACTGTCTTTAAACGAAATAGCATTTATGACTTAATCACTTTTGGCAGTATACCGACGATATGTCAGCTGATATTGTAGAGGAACCTAAGTGGAAAGCGAACTGCA
>PNEQ01041075.1:0-12258 GCA_003012365.1 Medauroidea extradentata
TTTCCCGTTTTTCCCTCAAAATTTCCCGAATTTCCCTCAACATTTTCCTGGAAAACTAAAAAAATACTCAAAAACCCCATATTGCTCAATCAGGCTGGAGGAGGCTGAAAAGGAGCAATAAGAAGCCTGAATGAGCAATATCTCTCATCGGCAATTATGTTTCCAGCATCCATCTTGTCTGGGATACCTGCTGTCAATTTATTCAATCAAATAAACTATGGGGGGTTTCTCAGAGTTTTCCGAATTTTTTTCTAATTCGCATTCCTGCCAACCCCCACTTATACCTCATAATGTAAAAATATATTTCTAGTAAAATAAGTTAAGTAAATATCTAGACTTCACCTGTATGAGCTCCCCCACTCTCTCTCATGCTAAAAAACTTAAACCCGACTCCTATCCTAACTATTCCCGAACAATTTCAATAAATGCAATCAAATAAAGTATATGGTTTTCTCCGAGTCTTCCGAAATTTTTTCGATTTTACATTCTAAACACACCCCACTCACATCTCATAACATAAAAAATTTCTTTAACAAATTAATTTAAGTAATTAACTATATCACACCTAGGCGAGCTCCCCCACAACACCCCCTAGCTATTTCCGAGCGATTTCCAATAAACCCAATAAAGTATTGGGGTCTCCTCCGAGTCGTCCGAATACTTTTCTAATCTGCATTCCTTCCTTACCCCACTCACACATCATACAGAAAATATTTATTTTAATTAAATTAAAAAAATAACCAACAGTATGCCTAGACGAGGCTTTCTTAGTACTCCACCATACTTTATACTCAAGTCACTGCCCGACACCTCCCCCTCCCTACATCTCCAACCTCTTTTGGCCTTCCCCTTTGAATGATTCAGTATAGCTATCAGACTACTTCTTACAAAACTCTGGATGTAGAGTTTTTTTTGTTCTATCTGCATTCATCTACTGTTTCAATACATCCTCGATTTATCCTATCACAATAACATTAATAATGTTCCAGCCACTTCCAGTGACAGAGTTTATCAACCTCTCAGATTCCTTTCATTTTAACAGACCATTCAAATGCACAAACTACAACAACCCATCAGTTACATTTACACCACATCAAATTTACTCAGTAAAACCGTATCAAGCATAAGCATAAGTCTTTCACTATAGCACAAGCAGTATAAATAAACGTTCTTCGCCTATTTATCTCAACCCTCCTCCTACCCAGACAGTGTTTAGTTATTTCGTGAACTTTCAGCTAAGTCACTAGCAAGAATATAAAATTTACTTTAAACTTTGCTGGTTTAACACAGCTGAACATGTTTTACACCGATAATACATTTATTATATTTTTTTCTTCTTGTTTTTGCACTTGAAAGGATATATTTACTAAAATAAATTCCAGATTAAATACATTTATACAGTATTTTATTTCCATTAACAAACATTATTTCAACATTATAAAAACAAAATCATCACATTAGCTACACACTCAGTACAAATTTATACATATCGATAAAAACACTCAATATTATAGTTTCCAAGTTCTCATCTTAACTCGTTAGGTAAACTGTCTTTAAAGTAGGACGCATTCGTAATTTGTTCACATAGTTTTATAAATAACATCTAGGTTTACAAATTAAATTGCAGTTGTTAAAATTATAGTTATCTACTGATACTTAGAGACAAGGTATTTAATTATTTAGCGGCCTCAATACACTTGTTCTCAGTTCCAGGTTATTCACCGAATCCAGGGTTCAGCCCGAACCTTTCAAAATCATTTCTTCTTCTTCTTCTTTACATATCTTCTGTATATTTTCTCAACAGCATTTTCAATTTCATGTACATTATAAACAGGAACATTCGACGTCTTGAATGCTTTTCTGTTGTATCCTTCATCATACGGTTCTGGTTTTGTGTAGCTACATTCCAACCACATATAATATTTTAAAGGACCATGTTTTTCCACTTCGTCGGTAAGTTGATGTATAATATTTTCTTTCATACTTGCTAGGAACGAACATACATTTTTTGAAGGACTTGTTAAATTTGGCGCAACATGATCTTTTAGATGGCCCTTGAAAGCAGACTGCTTCAGAAAAAAGCCATTTATGTTAGGCTTCACCACATCAACTACAAACCGTGGTTGCGGTGTATGACCAGGTGACGAGACCATAAGTGTTACAGACGAGCTACTCTTGCATTCAGCTTGAGAACACTTCTTCATATCGAATTCAGAAGATGAAGGCTGAATCTGCTGTTCCACTGCAGCTGATACAGAATAATTTTTACAATGTTTCCAGTGCTTATTTAAATTATCCATGCGAGTATACTGTCGGTGACACTTATCACAATAGGAGACCTTACGGATGGTACTCCTTTCACATTTATTCTTCTCGTGTCTTCTTGCATCATGATCATTAGCAAATGTCTTGTTGCAGTAGTTGCAAGGATACCTTACCATAGAGCCACCATCAGCATTTATCGATGATCCTTCGCACTTCTACGGTACTAGTAGCAGATGACGCTTTGCAGTCAATGTAGGAAGGCCTTTACATATTTTTAGATGCCTTTTCAAGTTACTACGCCGTCCAAACAGAGATTTACACTTTTCACATGTAAACATAACACGCTCTGCATTCCGATAACACCCTGTTTCATGTCGTCGAGTATTGTAATTTTTAGCGAAAGTCTTCTTACAGTAATGACATGAATGAGTACCTGCTGCGAGATCCATTTTCAACCAACAACACGTTATGTTCAGCAAATATGTTCTCTTCAAAGACTGAGGAGCAACTGATCATTTTGGTTCCAGGTGAAGCTATAACTACTTACCTGTAACATACATACCTCACACTCTGCACATAGCTCCGCATGTCGCTTCACACTTTCTTCATACTCAACTATTTCTATTTGCAATATGCATGCCCCTACCCTCCTTTAACACCAACCTATTTATTTAATTTTTCTTACATTTCGTTAGTTTTTTCTATCCCACTTTGAAATTTCCCATTTCGCTTACATATCATTTTTTTTTAATACTTTTCATCTTATGTTAGTCTTATACATTGTGTTTCCGTACTAGGATTTACAGGAATCATACCTTGTATAGGGTTTACATTATTTTCTATACTGTGAGCCTTAAATATTATTCGCTTTCATTTCTTTAACAACAACTTTCAAGTCACAGGATTAGAATTGATCCAACCAGATCCCCCTGTCATTATATGTATTGAACCATTGTAGCATAACTAAATTTTACATAATGTGATCCAGCAACCATTTACCTTACAGGAAGAAGTCAATTACCATAGTTCCAAATTTTTTTCGTTAAATTTCATAGTATTAAAGTGTACATTTTTACATTACATTGTAATTCATTTACAAATATGTATTATCAAGCCACCATACCCCTCTATCTCTCGAATATCTGACTTTATTCATAACTCAACCTCTCCTATCACTTTCCCCTTAACAGACCTCACTCGAACTCAGAAACCAAGCCTTTCATTAATAGCAAACCTTCTATCATAGCAGCCCTAACATGAACTATAATTAGGTAACACTTAGTCATATTACGCAGTCATGACCCAAGTTATATTTACCATAAGAATACATAGAGAAAGAGCAAAAACAAATCAAAAATATGTATCCAAAGAACATACATACCATACGTCACCAAGCAAAACCAACATATACTTATCAAACCCTTAAGACATTTCATATCTCAAACAAAAATTCTGCTGTGAACCACACACCCTACACACCACATGAACATACCATATACCGTACACACACCACAAACACACATCACGTACACACACCCTGTACACACAACAACCCTCCTCCCTCAACACCACAACACCCTCCACACCCATACCATACACCCATATACTCATTAACTTGCAATACACTCTACCACACAAACACTCGCACAACCTTATTACTCCGCACACATCAGAGTACAATCCACACACAAAGCACTGCAGGCTCCGCACACATCTCCACAAACTCGTACATAGTACCACATGCTCCACACATATTAGCGCACCCCCACACATGTTCTCACACCCTCCACCTGTGTCTCTACACTCTTAACAACCATCCCCCCACACACCTATGTACACTCCTTACACAACTATGCATGCTCTTCACACGACTATGTAAGCATTTAACATAGCACTGCAGGCATCTCACAAAGCACTGCAGGCTCCGTACACATCTACAAAAACTCGATCATAGTACCACAGGCTCTACACAAGACTGTGCATTCTCCATACGAAACTACACCCTCTACACAAATATCACTAACGTTGTGCATGACTCCATGTACTCTCCATATGCTCCACACACATATTAGCACACCATCCACACATCACCATAACCCTCCACACATCGTACTACAGGCACCTCACATAAAACAGCTGACACCTCACATAAATCAGCTGACACCTCACATAAATCAGCTGGCACCTCACATAAATCAGCTGACACCTCACATAAACCTACTGGTATCTCACATAAACACACCTGTACCTCACTGCTCCGCACACAAATACGCCTGCTCCGCACTGCTCCGCGCATAACTACCCCTGCTCCGCACACAAATACTCCTGCTCCGCACACAAATACGCCTGCTCCGCACACAACTACGCCTGCTCCGCACACAAATATGCTCGCTCCGCACATATTACGCCCGCTCCGCACATATTACGCCCGCTCCGCACATATTACGCCCGCTCCGCAATCATCTCAAGCACCTCATATGCCATCGCAGGTGTCTGCATACTTCATACATGTCCCCAGACCCTACAAACAAGTTCCTATACATGTTTCCACACCCTCCACATTATCCCCACACCCTGCAAACATGTCCCCATACATGTTCCCACACCCTCCACCGAAGGCATCGATTGGTCCTGGCTTCACATAATCACATTCCAGCAAGAAATTAAGGGCTCCGCAGTTATTACCTGTATTTTTACCTACTGTATACTATGATGTTTCCATACATACACATAAGTCAGGCTCACATTGGTGTTATCAATCTCAGACTCGTAAGTCTTCACATTCCCACGGAATGCAGTTTCCACATTGACGAACTCGAACTTTACTATCATACCAGACCCTACTACGATTTTAGGGCAGGTTGATGGCGTCCTGGAGCAGGATTGTCGAGAAGGTTCCAGTTATCAGTCACGTAGTTTTTCTGAGCAGGTCGTACTACTTTACCCTTACAGATCTTCGTGTGCCTAGCCAGATTGTCAAGACGAGCGAACTAGGCGCTGCAGTAGTTGCACTTCAGCAGATTTCTTTCCATATTATGCTCACAATCTGCCTCATTTCGACGAACATTGCGAGATTAAGCGAACTGCTTCTTGCGGTACTTACAGCAGGTAGTTACTTCCCTTGTATTTGCGAGTGATTGTTACACCACACCGCTCACAGACCAGACACTCTTCATATCGTGGATTGAAGTCACAGATCTTCTAATGTCTCAGCGTATTATTTCGCAAAGTAAAGACTTTACCACAGAACTTACAGTAAATAATGTTAAACGAAGAATACGGTCCTTCCAGTCCGCTAGTTCGTTCTTCTACGAACCAGGCATAATCTAACCTTAAATCTCTGGTTGCTCTTTACCCTAACCTAAAAATCTTGATTTATACACCAGCTAAAATAGCGCGATGGGCTCAATGTAGCTCACTTAATAAGCACTCAAAGTAGGCTGTGCGTACAGAGCTAGTACTCGAACGACAAAGAAAACAGTAACTGAATGTGGCATCTCGTGCGACTGATTATTAACCCTCACTATTTACTTATTTCGTACACTGTATTTACATTTTGTTAGCATTCATAGCCTCTGACTTATAAACAGAGGTCTTATACAGTAAGATGTATGTACACGTGTTAGGTCATGTTTTTCACGAAATTTTTATTAGTGTACTGCTGCGCACGGTACTGAATTACAGATTTATTTTTGCTAAAAAAAATGGTTAAGAACTTGCCTCACGAAAAATTTATTAATCGCATTGTATAGAGCACCCTGTATGTGTTGTAGTCCGGATTAATTACGTAATATAGTTAAAAATACTTGTAATACGCCTATAAAAGTTGTTTTCTTAGTAACTGAACACATATTTCTTGGTTAGGACTTTATTCGATAGCGACCTCTGTAATAGTTCGCCGTGATGATAAATAAATCATGGAACTGTTATAATTTCTCTTGAGACTCGCGAGCCGCTAGGTACTAGTTTGAATACTGGTACATGCAAAGAACGCGAGAGGAATAGTTCTGAAACAGTAACACGACTCGACATTTTTTACTGTTAGCTTTAGGCTTCCCGATAGTAAATTTTATTTTTCAGGACCGAATAAACGCAAGGTTTAATTTACAGTGACGGGAGAAAGAACTCGGGCGGTAGTATGTATGGTTCGCCAAGATGCTAACATGTATTTACATGGTGAGAATCGACAAACACTACAGTAGAGGGGTATATACTCGGAACCAAAAGTATATAGCGTAAAAGTTAATTTTATATCCGTAATAAGTATACAGTTTATAAAACCGCAACTATAATCGGTGATAAAAGGAAATAAACTTATATGGTTTTTGAGCCCCGAACCCAGGACTAAGTCATCGCGAGCGTACACTCTACTTTGTTCTCTTAATTCACCCGTGTATAGGCTTTGCGAAATTGAAAAATAACTCATGGGAAATATTAATATGTTACGGAAATGCGGTTTGGGGTTAAAGTCGGCGGTATTTGTACTGGCCGTCTGTGACATACACGACTTTCCCGTCAGCTTTATTCTAGTTTCGTCACAAACTAGCAGAAAATTAATCAAGTATTTAACTGGTTTAAGGAACGATGCTTAAAGCATTAGGTAATGCGAGGCCGGTATTTACATTGCAGGCATCTGACCTTTAGCATCAACTCCCTATCACAGTAGGCACGGTAGTAAAGACTTAATCTCGGATATAATAGTAAATGTATTAGTTTCGAACTAAGGACTGTATGTTAGCGCTTCACATACACACGTAGTTATCGCTTTTTGTAATTGTGTATAAAATAATCCTACAGTAGCGGATATTCATGCATAGCTGAACTTTTACGAATAAATAGTACTTTCAATGTAAATTATTTTTTGTGCGAGCTGCATACAATACAAATATTGCATTTAATTACACCTGTATCGTAAGTGTATACTATTAACGGCAGTATATATGCTTGTAACAAAATTGCCTACTTATCAATACTTTACTAGTTGAAAATATAAGTCTCGGGCGGTTTAGACAGGCCGTATATGCGATTCAGTTACGTTTAATTACAGCTGACATATAACTATCGGGCTCAAGTAATATTAATGTTTGCCTTAGATTAAGGACTAACTTTTTCATACTTAGAAAACAAAAAAAATATTATCAACGGCCTGCGCGTCACTTTCTTATACCTTCATGGCTTTAAGCTTAATAAAAGCAATCAACGCATCTTTCACAAGTTTTGCAGAAAAAGACATTTTTAAATGGTAATTTAGATGTATCGAACCAAGTACCGTACGTCTTTACCTGCTTAATGCTCCGTCTCGGCTTGTTTGCTTTGTTTTACTACGTTTTATTACCGCATGTTAACAAGTATAAAGAGAAAATATCTATTTTCATTAATTTTTTATAATTACATAAATCTAATTTCGGACACTATGTCGCATCAAAGGTGATCCGCATTTAAATCCACTCATTTAAATAATGTACAGGCAATAAAATCTTGAAAAATTTACACAAAATCGGATTTTTAACATTTTTGTAAAAACATAATAAATTAAATAAAATACTTAAAAAAACATACTCTGACACTTAATTACATCGTTTACGGTCGTTACTTACCCTTAGAAAAACATATTAGGTTCTACAAACATTATATCAGCACTTTCTTATGTATGCTGTTACTTAGTTTGTTAACTTTTACACTATATACCTTTGGTTCCGAGTATCTACCCCTCTACTGTAGTGTTTGTCGATTCTCACCATGTAAATACATGTTAGCATCTTGGCGAACCATACATACTACCGCCCGAGTTCTTTCTCCCGTCACTGTAAATTAAACCTTGCCGTTATTGGGTCCTGAAAAATAAAATTTACTATCGGGAAGACTAAAGCTAACAGTAAAAGATGTCGAGTCGTGTTACTGTTTCAGAACTATTCCTCTCGCGTTCTTTGCATGTACCAGTATTCAAACTAATACCTAGCGGCTCGCGAGTATCAAGAGAAATTATAACAGTTCCATGATTTATTTATCATCACGGCGAACTATTACAGAGGTCGCTATCGAATAAAGTCCTAACCAAGAAATATGTGTTCAGTTACTAAGAAAACAACTTTTATAGGCGTATTACAAGTATTTTTAACTATATTACGTAATTAATCCGGACTACAACACATACAGGATGCTCTATACAATGCGATTAATAAATTTTTCGTGAGGCAAGTTCTTAACCATTTGTTTTAGCAAAAATAAATCTGTAATTCAGTACCGTGCGCAGCAGTACACTAATAAAAATTTCGTGAAAAACAGGACCTAACACGTGTACATACATCTTACTGTATAAGACCTCTGTTTATAAGTCAGAGACTATGAATGCTAACAAAATGTAAATACAGTGTACGAAATAAGTAAATAGTGAGGGTTAATAATCAGTCGCACGAGATGCCACATTCAGTTACTGTTTTCTTTGTCGTTCGAGTACTAGCTCTGTACGCACATCCTACTTCGAGTGCTTATTAAGTGAGCTACATTGAGCCCATCGCGCTATTTTAGCTGGTGAATAGTGTATAAATCAAGATTTTAGGTTAGGGTAAAGAGCAACCAGAGATTTAAGGTTAGATTATGCCTGGTTCGTAGAAGAACGAACTAGCGTACTGGAAGGACCGTATTCTTCGTTTAACATTATTTACTGTAAGTTCTGTGGTAAAGTCTTCACTTTGCGAAATAATACGCCGAGACATTAGAAGAATTGTGACTTCAATCCACGATATGAAGAGTGTCTGGTCTGTGAGTGGTGTGGTGTAACAATCACTCGCAAAGACAAGTTGATTAAGCACTTACGTACCTGTAATGGTGATGTCAAGAGGGAAGTAACTACCTGCTGTAAGTATCGCAAGAAGCAGTTCGCTTAATCTCGCAATGTTCGTCGACATGAGGCAGATTGTGAGCATAATATGGAAAGAAATCTGCTGAAGTGCAACTACTGCAGCGCCTAGTTCGCTCGTCTTGACAATCTGGCTAGGCAGACGAAGATCTGTAAGGGTAAAGTAGCACGACCAGCTCAGAAAAACTACGTGAGTAATAACTGGAACCTTCTCGACAATCCTGCTCCAGGACGCCATCAACCTGCAATAAAATCGTAGTAGGGTCTGGTATGATAGTAAAGTTCGAGCTCGTCAATGTGGAAACTGCATTCCGTGGGAATGTGAAGACTTACGAGTCTGAGATTGATAACACCAATGTGAGCCTGACTTATGTGTATGTATGGTAACATCATAGTATACAGTAGGTAAAAATACAGGTAATAACTGCGGAGCCCTTAATTTCTTGCTGGAATGTGATTATGTGAAGCCAGGACCAATCGATGCCTTCGGTGGAGGGTGTGGGAACATGTATGGGGACATGTTTGCAGGGTGTGGGGATAATGTGGATGGTGTGGAAACATGTGTAGGAACATGTTTGCAGGGTCTAGGGACATGTATGAAGTTGCAGATACCTGTGATGGCATATGAGGTGCTTGAGATGATTGCGGAGCGGGCGTAATATGTGCGGAGCGAGCATATTTGTGTGCGGAGCAGGCGTAGTTGTGTGCGGAGCAGGCGTATATGTGTGCGGAGCAGTGCGGAGCAGGAGTATTTGTGTGCGGAGCAGGGGTAGTTATGCGCGGAGCAGTGCGGAGCGGGCGTATTTGTGTGCGGAGCAGTGAGGTACAGGTGTGATTATGTGAGGTACCAGTAGGTTTATGTGAGGTGTCAGCTGATTTATTTGAGGTGCCAGCTGATTTATGTGAGGTGCCAGTTGATTTATGTGAGGTGCAGTGAGGTGCAGGCGTGTTTATGTGAGGTGCAGTGAGGTGCAGGCGTATTAATGTGAGGTGCATGTCGTCTTATGTGAGGTGCATGCTGTTTTATGTGAGGTGCAGTGAGGTGCAGGCGTGTTAATGTGAGGTGCATGTAGTTTTATGTGAGGTGCATGCTGTTTTATGAGAGGTGCGTGCTTTTTATGTGTGGTGCCAGCTGATTTATGTGAGGTGCCAGCTGATTTATGTGAGGTGTCAGCTGTTTTATGTGAGGTGCCTGTAGTATGTTGTGTGTAGGGTTATGGTGATGTGTGGATGGTGTGCTAATATGTGTGTGGAGCATGTGGAGAGTACATGGAGTCATGCACAACGTTAGTGATATTTGTGTAGAGGGTGTAGTTTCGTATGGAGAATGCACAGTCTTGTGTAGAGCCTGTGGTACTATGATCGAGTTTTTGTAGATGTGTACGGAGCCTGCAGTGCTTTGTGAGATGCCTGCAGTGCTATGTTAAATGCTTACATAGTCGTGTGAAGAGCATGCATAGTTGTGTAAGGAGTGTACATAGGTGTGTAGGGGGATGGTTGTTAAGAGTGTAGAGACACGGGTGGAGGGTGTGAGAACATGTGTGGGGGTGCGCTTATATGTGTGGAGCATGTGGTACTATGTACGAGTTTGTGGAGATGTGTGCGGAGCCTGCAGTGCTTTGTGTGTGGATTGTACTCTGATGTGTGCGGAGTAATAAGGTTGTGCGAGTGTTTGTGTGGTAGAGTGTATTGCAAGTTAATGAGTATATGGGTGTATGGTATGGGTGTGGAGGGTGTTGTGGTGTTGAGGGAGGAGGGTTGTTGTGTGTACAGGGTGTGTGTACGTGATGTGTGTTTGTGGTGTGTGTACGGTATATGGTATGTTCATGTGGTGTGTAAGGTGTGTGCTTCACAGCAGAAGTTTTGTTTGAGATATGAAATGTCTTAAGGGTTTGATAAGTATATGTTGGTTTTGCTTGGTGACGTATGGTACGTATGTGCTTTGGTTACATATTTTTAATTTGTTTTTGCTCTTTCTCTTTGTATTCTTATGGTAAATATAACTTGGGTCATGACTGCGTAATATGACTAAGTGTTACCTAATTATAGTTCATGTTAGGGCTGCTATGATAGAAGGTTTGCTATTAATGAAAGGCTTGGTTTCTGAGTTCGAGTGAGGTCTGTTAAGGGGAAAGTGATAGGAGAGGTTGAGTTATGAATAAAGTCAAATATTCGGGAGATAGAGGGGTATGGTGGCTTGATAATACATATTTGTAAATGAATTACAATGTAATGTAAAAATGTACACTTTAATACTGTGAAATTTAACGAAAAAAATTTGGAACTATGGTAATTGACTTCTTACTGTAAGGTAAATGGTTGCTAAATCACATTATGTAAAATTTAGTTATGCTACAATGGTTCAATACATATAATGACAGGGGGAACTGGTTGGTTCAATTTGAATCCTGTGACTTGAAAGTTGTTGTTAAAGAAATGAAAGCGAATAATATTTAAGGCTCACAGTATAGAAAATAATGTAAACCCTATACAAGGTATGATTCCTGTAAATCCTAGTAGGGAAACACAATATATAAGACTAACATAAGATGAAAAGTATTTTAAAAAATGATATGTAAGCGAAATGGGAAATTTCAAAGTGGGATAGAAAAAACTAACGAAATGTAAGAAAAATTAAATAATTATTTTGGTGTTCAAGGAGGGTTGGGGCATGCATATTGCAAATAGAAATAGTTGAGTATGAAGAAAGTGTGAAGCTACATGCGGAGCTATGTGCAGAGTGTGCGGTATATATGTTCCCGGTAATTAGTTATAGCTTCACCTGGAACCAAAATGATCAGTTGCTCCTCAGTCATTGAAGAGAACATATTGGATGAACATAACGTGTTGTTGGTTGAAAATGGATCTCGCATCAGTTAATCATTCATGTCATTACTGTAAGAAGACTTTCGCTAAAAATTACAATGCTCGACAACATGAAACTGGGTGTTATCGGAATGCAGAGCGTGTTATGTTTACATGTGAAAAGTGTAAATCTCTGTTTGGACGGCGTAGTAACTTGAAAAGGCATCTAAAAATATGTAAAGGCCTTCCTACATTGACTGCAAAGCGTCATCTGCTACAAGTACCGAAGAAGTGCGAAGGATCATCGATAAATGCTGATGGTGGCTCTA
>PNEQ01041076.1:0-12257 GCA_003012365.1 Medauroidea extradentata
GGGGGGGGGGGGGGGGAGTTGATGCCACGAGGCACTTCTTTAGTTTCCACTGGAAGTGGAGACATCTGTGACAGTTTCCGAGGCTCCAGATTGAAAGACCACGCTGTCAATATAGTAATTGTATCAACCAGTGTATTAAGTGTGCGGACCAGTGTATTTGCCGATATCGTACAGTCAGTGTAAAGTGAACTTGTGCTTGCGAAATAATAACGCCATTTAAACTTATTTATCTGTTTCATTTGTGTATAAGTAACTCATGTCGGAGAACGACCTCCTGGTATTAGATATCTCTCCAGAGGAAAGAGCCTCTATTGAAGGTCGGAAAGCCCGAGCAGCAGCTGAGCGTCGAATAGCGGCCACAGCTGCCTCGCCTTCAATACCCGCGGGAGTTATTCCCCCGCCGCAACCAGCTTCCACAAAGAGTATCATATTAGCCCAGCTTTGCCGACAATACAAGGGCACGGAGAATAGACCTCCACGCAAGCAGGACAACTTCAGCCGCATCCTTCGGGAAATAGGGCGTATGAGCCGTCCGCTAATTAGCCCGATCAAAACACCCGAGAAGCATACGCCTGCACCACATCCCCGAGTGGAACAGTTGAAGAGGGAGGCCGCACAGGAGCCCAAGCCCCTCTCAGAGAGGAAACGCCGCCTTCTGCGGGAACTGTTCTAGGTGAGTGGTTTTTACACCTAGACCCCCCTCCATAGATAAAGTGAGAATTTTGCACACTAAGCTCCCAGGATTGTTCGCGCATCTTCAGCAGGGAACCACTCCCCTCAAGACGCCTGCAACCTTACTACCCCTTCAGGGAACCTCTCATGCTCTCCACTATTTCACATGCCTACCTGAAGGTTATTAAAAGATTTCCTCACGAGCAAAGTGCGACAAGAGCTTTGAGCATCCAGCAAGGTTTGATGTCATAGTTTGTATTCTGGGTGACTGTGATAGGCCTCGTAAATATGTTGTAAAATATCTAAAGAGGAAATAGGAGGAAGTTAATTAGAAATTTAAAAGGTGGAGAATGCAAGACAGGAAAGTATAGTGGTGCAAAATTGTGGTTTATTAGCAGCGAATTCCTGAAGGCCAGAAGTAGTTTTGAACGAAGCTTACGGAATGTGCCAGAAAGACATCTCTACAGTATTGCATTGTGATGAAACCATAGGGGTGCTAAACCCGTTCACCAATAAAGGTATTACTTCAAGAAATACGTTTAGACTACGGGAGGGCTAGCTGGAGTTGCAAGTTACAGTTCAACAAGAGGATTCACTGTAAAGAATAGTAGACCATGTGTCAACCCTACATACCTCTGTGAAGATATGAGTAATGGAGGACAGAGCAAGGGTGAAACAGCAGTAGCCACGCTGATATGCTTCGAGGATGAATGTTTTGAGATCTGTCTAGTTGCGCTGTGGCAGTTGTGGGGTAGGGGCTACCTTCTTTACTGGTGCATGCTGTTTGGCGTATGGTGTTATTGCAAGTGCACAGATCTGGAATGGAATATCTGGGATGTATGCTTGTCTTTAGTTGCTGGATACTGCAGTGTCGTCAGTTGCCTTATTGTGCTGCCGCCAGTGTACTCGTAGTAATAAGTACAGGTGGTTGTTATTGGTCTGTTGATTCAATAGTTAACAATGACAGTTCTGGTTGGGACGGTAGACAATACGGCAATGTGTCAGTAAATGGTAGTAGAACTTTGCAAATACAAAATTGGCTGGTGTTTTAAACAAAATTCAAGAATATGGACTGTCATTTTGGTTCTCAGTTCAAATTTTCATAACTTGTTAGAATTATCCCGAAAGTTTAAGTGGGTGCACAAAAATAATCGGATTTTTAAAAATTGTGCAATCATTCAGTTAAATATTATATTTTGAAGTGTGTTTGTTAGTATTCATTTTATAAAAATATGTGATGATGAGATTTGGATTTGTCGAGATACATACAAATTAAACAAATAAATGGGAAGTGTATATTTAAAGGATATATTGTTATGTGGGATATATTTAGTCAATACTTGTAGTGGATGGACCAACTTGTTGAGGCTGTTAGTTAGTTGTACGTATGTTTCAAAGACATGTCAGTGTTGAGAGACCAGGGTTGACGCTGTGTCCGCAGCAAGCTTTGGAGCTGGAAATCCAGGAGGCATTCCTGCGGTTCATGGCCACCATCCTGAAGGGTTACAAGACGTACCTGCAACCCATCACCAAAGCCCCGACCATCGGCACCACTGACCCCAGTTCTCTTTTCGATCTTCACGGTGAGTGTAAGCAGAATTACATTTTCCTGTCTTTTGATTTCCTACAGAGGAAATGTAGTGTTGGCATGCAGAGGGTTTTGTAATGGTTTGGTCTTAGCACAAGGATGAATCAGGAATAGTAAATGGCATATTGTACATCTCTGCAATGCCCTCACTAGGCACTCTCATCTCACTTTACCATGGCGTGATGTAGCTGCAGAAACATTTATACAGTATCAAACACAAGAGTTAACCTGCATGTAATCCAGTGTGACTAGTAACAATCGTATGCAGAGAAAAGTATTTACTCATGACAAGTTGTAGTAAAAAAAAAAGTTGGTTTTTGGTTCAACTTTAAGGTTAATACTAATCAGTGTTCAATTTTAAATTTAACACCTGTACGTTTGTCCGAGACAGGTAGAAATCAGTATGAATAGGTAAATGTTTAGATTTTCACTGGTTAAAGAACAGGTTATGTGTTTTTAAAAAAAAATGTTGTTGCGAAAGTAGGTATTTACTTTATTTTCTTGCGCTAGTTGTGAACTGTGGTAAGTGGTAGTGCCAGTTTTAGTTGTAAGCCAATACCGTAACTTGACACACGTGACTATGTACTTTTGAGCATGTTTGCCGGTTGTTGCTTCTTGATAATCACTGGACACTTGAGTGTGGGACGTATACAGAAAGACAGAGGAAAACATGACAGGATGCTATGGCAATGTTATATGTGCCTGGAAGGAAAAGGGTCCAGGTAAGTCGGACAGATGAACTCCCTGGAAGTCTGCTTCCACAATCACAATTTGTGGATTTATAAATACAGTGTAGCCGTAGTAAACATGTCTAGCCTTCATTGAATGCTACAAACCCTAGCTAGATGCCTATTAAGAAGTATTATGGAGGTTGGACTTGCTTGTTTTCACACACAGCCCACTAGCTGTGGTGGAGGTAGCTGACCAGACGGACTTATCTCAGGGGCAGTAAAAGTTGCTCGACGTGTGGTATCCAACAGTACAAGAGCACTACATGTGGGTAGTTTGTGTGTTGTTTCATTGAGGTTTGATGTTAACAAATTTTTACTAGATAACAAAGGAAATTTATTTTCATTTTAGTATTGTTACCAACATTGTCAATTTCTGAAAATGTTTTTTTTTTGTTTAAAGTAAGTGTAGGATCATACATAAATTTAATATGACAAAATTTTTCTAACTGTTCTGTAACAAACATTGTGTGAAAATGAGATGGATGTATAAGAGGTTTTAAAAGTTGAAATATTCAGGAACTATTATTTTTTTATAAATTTACTATATTAATTTTTTTTTTATTTTTTAATTTTTAAGTTGTGAACTTTTGTAGAGTATTGTTTCTATATCATAAAAGGGAGGACTCGCAGATTTACTGACCGACGGACGGACCGACCAACCGACGGACCGACGGATCGACCGACCAACTTAGTAATGAAACATTTGAGAGTTTCTCAAAATGTTTCATTACTAAGTTGGTCGGTCGGTCCTAAGGGTGTAGGCAAGCACTAATACTGTCCACACACTATTAAGGTCCAGTTCTAGCACGAAGAGAGAACTGTCAATCTAGCAAGGTCTCTCTAGGAATATCAGAAATTGTCCATACACATACATGCCAATAGTGGCTACAGTCTGCAGTTAGTGTTGCGATTTGTGGTCCTGTAGTCGTGTCGAAGATAAGTGCTGCAGTGCCGTAATTTTGTTGTTGAGAGACGTCGAGGGACGTGACAGGAATAAGTGGTGTGTGTGTGTACAAAAAAATGGTTTCAATAAAGATACAAAAATTTCCATGTAGAATTTTGGCGGGACTTGAAGTTACCTCAAAGAACAAAAGAGAGAAAGAAAAAACATCATTTGGTGATGAGCTCAGAGTATTTTGAAATGCTTTTATTGCATGTAGGGCCATTAATATGATAACGAGAGAGAAGATTCCCACAGGAAAAGGACTTACAGCAGACTTGAAATAACTGAAATTCTCGATTGGTATATCAGTGACTGCTCTCAGAAAAATCATCCCCTAAACATGTGATGTGATATAGGAAGTACACGGGAAGGCGTATACGAAGAACCTTGATTTTATTAGTATTGTATTTTACGAGGTTTCAAATTTAAGAGGCCATTCTCTGGAACCATAAAAAATCATTAAATTTGTTAAATAATTTGAAAAATCCCAGGAATGTTGAAAAGCCATAATAAAACTTAATAGATATAAGCTACTGAGCCTACGACACTAACATAGCTACGTGGTTTGTATGGTTGCTAGTGTGAACTGGGATGCAGTTCTCATTGTTAAGACCCCTCATGGTTTCCAAGAAAACTGCCATTAAAACAGGAGGGTCGTAATAGGGAAGTAGTTACTTTTAGGTCGATTTTGACCCACCCAGTACCTCTAAAAGTCAAAATTTGCTGTTTTTTGTCCAAAGTTTATATTGTTATCTCTGGTATAAAAAGAAAATACAGTTGTACAATTAAATACAGATAATTTAAATAGTCAGATGCCTCTGGAAAAAAAAAACCCTCTAAAAAGCAGTCTTTACTTTCTCTTCGTCACAAAAAAACGGCATGAACAAAGTGTGACAGGCCCACTTCCATTGCCTTACTGTGGAAAAATTTTATGATATATTATTGAAAAGTTAATATATTATATGAGATTTTATTAAATAAATATTGTTAGTTGAAAACCCAGTGTGTCGAGACGTGTTTGGCGTGACAGTGCGCCCACCGCGCACTCTGTCTGGTTTTGAAGGACAGAGGAGGGGAGGGGAGAGTCGCCGGCTGGCTATGCTTATATCGTTGTTGCTCTCAGCTGGCTGTGCACGCATGTTCCATCCTGCTCGCCTGGCATGATATTCGGACCACAACAGAACTTGCTTTGTTTACGTGAAAGTATACTGCAACAATTTGATGCCCTTCAGTACAGCCATTGAGTCTATTTTCTTTGGTTGTTACGCAAGAATTGTTTTTGCATTGTGTCGCCTCTGCAAGATTCTAAGCAATATGGATAGACATGTTTGTTAAAGAACAAAGAACAAACAGTTAAAGAAAGTATATTTTTCTGGAAAACCAGTATGCCTGTTAGGAACGCTAATTTGGAGCCCCTTAAATGGGCTAAAATATTACTCTTCACTGTGCTATCGTATATAAAATGACTGAATTACTCATTGCTTAAAGTTCTAGGCCTATAGTAAAAATTATACTAGTTTAATGCTATGCATTGCGAATAGAGGCCAAGTGGTTCTCTGCTCGCTGGCCACAGTCGCTCTTATCGCTCCTCTGTTGAACGAAGCGTAGTAAAAAACCTTATCAGCACGCAGTGACGTTTTACGCCGCAGCACAGCCTCATGCTTCGCATGCTGAGTGATCGATAATACAGCGGAAGTTGCCAAGGTCAAGCCGAGCTCTAGGGTTGTGCGAAAGTGACTTATTTCCCATAAAACTAAAGTGAAAGAAAATTTATGAAATTTCGCGAAAGTGATATAAAAGCAAAATTTTTTTTAAAATGAAACCAGTCTTAACGAAAGTTAAACACAATTCTTAAAATAAAAAAATTATATATCTTTAAATTTGATAATACATCAATGTGTGTGTTTTTTTATAACCCAGTAAAACAACAATATCAAGTGATACTTCTATATCACTCTTGAATTTCGGTAGTCTGTTAAATACGTACCAGTAAGTCATTTTGATGCACTTTCATGTAGCTAAAAAGTACTTTTCCATATAACCTGATGGTATGCTAGCAGGATACAATATAACTATACTGAATTTGTGCAAGTATTAAAACCCTAATTCTGAACACAAGTAATTAAAAATATGAAATATTAATATATCACACTGGTGGTACCACAGTAAAACTAACGTAATTATTTTTATTATTATTAATATTATATTTCAGTATCAGTTTCGAAGACACTTCAAAATATATTAAATATTTTTCTGTGTAATTTTAAGAGAGTTGAATATTTTCACCTGTGTAATTTTTTTTAAATTAATTAGTTTTTTATTATAGATAGGAAATCTCTAATTTTTTTATGTGTATTAATTTCTTAATTTATTTCTGAATGAGTTCTGACACGCAGCAAGAGATGCGATCTCTTAGCTGTGGTAGATGTTGCAGACGACCTTGTAAGGATTCGAATCCAGAACCTTTTGACTTTCGAATTCCTTTTTTTTCTCTCTTCTTCCCTCAATTGCGAATCAAAATGGACGTACGGCAGATCTCGCAGTTTCCGAGATCGGATCTGCCGTCAGCCTAAAAATTAGGAACATCTAAGGAAACGTCCAGGGCTTAGGAAAAGTTTTCATTTAAGCCAGTTTGAGAAGTGGCAATGTAAAGGCAGGTTAATTAGTATTTGGAGTGAACTTCAAGCCATCGAGGGATACGTACGTAATTGTAGCCATATTTGTCCTTCGACTATCTTGATACATCTCTATGGCCGACCTTGCCTTGTACCAATATTAAATAATTAAACTAACTGCTATATTTCATGTGTCCAAGTTGTAAACATAAAAATTTTATTAAGAGTTCAGCATGTGTCAAAATTTTGTTAACTTCTAAGCTACCCAGAGATCTGGGATACGGAACTCTAACTCTATCGACAAGCAGTAATTTTTTTATTATCAATTGCAATAGCAGTGGCAAAATCAATATTAAGACTGAACTCTACAATCATCATTGCCTGGCAAAAGTCATGCTTCTATTATTCAGTTAGAGATTTAGGCTTTACAATTTCAGGAATTTTCATGCATCGGTTTCACATAATTATTTTAATTGTTTTCTTCAATAAATCAGCATTTTTCAAAATTTGTGAATTCATTGTATGTTTGTTGTTATGAGACGTCTGCTTGTGCTTTCACCGTTCGGGGCTTTGAGGTTATGTCACAGGAAAGTACGCGGGATAGCTCAGTTTGATTAGTTTAATATAGATTAGTTTTCACACAGCCATTAGTCAGGTTTTAACTTGAAGGGAGACACTCAAGATTCGTCAATAGTTATATTTATTTTCACTGGTGAATTATATTTCACAACATACGGTACCGTTCAGTTATTGCACTTTGCATTTAAAACCAATCAACCTTTCGAGCGACGCTTACCTACCATGATCTTTCCGTCCGGCTTGCATGGGTTAAGTTCTACCCAGTTATTTGTTAGAAAAACTGACAAAAAGAAAGAAAAAAGTACAGTGCAGTATATAAATATATATCAATAACAAACTCGAAGGACTTGTTTCCCTGTTTATATACCTGCAACACTCATCACCTCAATAATGCCTTGTTATTCAACGTCTATGTCCATTCTTCTCATACCCACGTCAACGCACTCGAGGCTTCTTTCCCCATCTGCCCCACACACGTCCTTTCTCTCACGCCATCCCTGCACGACTGTTAAATCATGGACGGTCATGGTAGCTAAGAATGATACAACAGACTCCAATTCTTCCAAAAGCAGTAAAATGACACTTAAACATATAACAAAGGATTCCAAAGTTTCAGTTTATAGTTTTTACATCAAATTAATAAAAAATATTAACACACATGTAATAGTTGGGGATAAACGGTGCGCAACAGCGAAACTACTTTCGCGGTGCAATACCCTAAGCAACCCCCTGTGATGGTTGACCAACGTGCATCAATAACCTACGTCATGGAGATAATTCCATGAAGCAAGCGATCAACCACAACGTCGGTGCCTGAAATCCTACAGCCTGGAGAAGCTTGCAACACAAGAAGTTACTCACTTCACCAGGAAACATTTAACAAGATATTTAAATTATCAAAACTCAAAAATTAAGAAAAATACAAGGAAAAGTTATATCAACGAAAATAATCAAAACTTTATGTATGGTGGTCAATTTGAAACCAAACAAGCCAGGAAAATAAACAAATTACTCTACTTTAAAATTCCTGACTGTATTTTCATATTTAAATTTTCAAAAGATGAATTTAAACTAAGCATGTCCCCAATTACTAGGTTATTGAATCCTGTTGTATCATGAACACATGATGAACCAATACAGAATAGGCATATGATATGTTATGAAAGACTTAAATTTAATTAAGAAAAACTATGTATATATTTTATGAAGGTTCAAATAATGTGGGGAAGGGGCTGGGCACTTCACATTGTGTACGAATTTACAGCTGGTAAGTTCGTTAGAAAATTAATTTCAACTTAATATTTAGTCCAAAACCCTTAGATATTATCATATTTTTCTATTTGCAGTTATCTGATTTGTTCTGTTAATTATATAATTCTCACGCATTATACAGCAATGGCTATGCGCCAAGGTCAAAACATTCTCTTCAAAGGTCAACATCAAACAGTAAATTATTTATTATTTCTATTGATACACACACGTATATTATTATATGGCCAACTACAACACATGACAAAAAAACTTTGTCGTAAGTTTAAAAAAAAAATCACGTATAGAGTGTACGTGTAGAAGATTGGAGTATCTGCGCAGCATTTAAACTTTAACGCACAGTGCGTGCTGCAGAGCGGAGTGTCTCACACAACGATACTCTGTGTCTGGCCGAGGCTGCTTGACCATTTCCGAAGTGACGTCTTGTACGAACGAACAACGTTACGCTGTTACGTGGTGTGATTAATTAACAATAATTTTTAATTTTGTTCACTTATTTTTTAATGTATGTATTTACCGCACTTTATTAGTGTTATTTTTAATATCTTGAATTGGCAATTAAATCTGCGGTGAATAAAAAATAAAGTGTTCGTAGTTGTGTGTTATTACAAGCGAGAACATGGTAGCAACTATATGTATTTTCGCGTACCGATATTTTTTTGAATGTATAGTATGAATATATACCTATGTTACTACTTGATAACACAAATGAATCTGGTAATTTTTAAAATGTTCGTGATTTTGTTACAATATCACAATGTAAATACTATTATTGTCTGCGCCTACTGGAATTGCACCTTTTCACACAGTCAGCCATGTTTGTTTACAATTTTCTGCATGCTCGTTCAACAGCACGTAAATAAATTGTGATGTTAATATTTTTCTAACAAAATGTTCACACAATTTGCATATGCAATTACAAGTTGATTAAATTAAGATATTAATTTGTAAACCAATTAAAACTGAATGAATTTCGATAAGCTATTGAAAATTAGTTTAACTAAAAAATTTTGCTTATTAACGAATTTCGACAACTGAAATTCTTATCGAAATAGAAATGAAAGTTGTAAAATTATGGTTACGGTATACCGATAATTCACACAACCCTACCGAGCTCTACTGTAGCGCACAACTTCATGTGTAGCTAGAGATAAAAAGATGAAATAATGCCTTTTTTTTTACTGCTAGTCCTTTTTTATGTAGCGATGTGAAAAAGGAAAAAAAAGTGTCTTCTCTTCAACCCCTCCCCCACTGTGCCATGTACAGGCACGAAAACGAAAACAGACGATGGCTGGGAGAGAGTGAGAGGAGAAAGACATACACTATGCTCTGCTTTGCGACCAGACGGGATGCTAGTTGCACATGACTATTAGATTGTATGGGTGGGTGTGGTGTCGCTGCAGCTGCAATGTACAGTATAGCAATCACCAAGGAAAATGCAACACTGATAAGCACCAAGTAAAACTGTTTTTTTTTTTAACAGGTGTACCTTAAATTTTCCATTTTTTTTACCTAAATTTTTTACGGTTAATCAAAAAAGGGTTGCAAAAGCGGTAGGGCATAATAAAAGGGGTCATAACAACAGGATTTTGCTGTAGGTAAAATCAATGAAATAAGGCAGAAGTTGTGATTTGAAACAAGAACACTGTATGGTGCATGAAAGCAGACTGCATGCATGACTCATGATGGAAAAAAAAAGTTGTGACTCATGCCTTCTTCCACTTCTACTGCCAGTTTCATCACTATCGCCTGGAAATATTTATCACTGGCCCGTTACTTATCGCCCCTTTCCCTCGTGTCTCGTTCTCTTTCCTTTAAGGCATCCTTCCAATACTCGTAACTATTAATGCAAGCAACTATGTACATCCTCTTTCCATCTATTTCACATCAGCGATACTGTGGCACTAAACATATAATGATAAATGTCATACACAGCAAGGTTTCAACTATTAGTCAGAGTATATTCTGAAGTAAATGAAAATTGTTCTAAACTTGTCAGTTTGATATGGCTAAAATTAACTTCTGTGGCTTGCGGTAAAGTAAAAGAAATCTAATGTCGACATATTGTGGTAAAGTGTTCATAGCAAAACCTCAACATCTGGTACTGGAAGGACAAGTACTGCAATAAAGTGGGCCGAAAAACAGAGCATTCACAATGTTTATGTTTCCCTTCCTTTCTTTCAGTGGCTTGTTTGTTTGCAGATGAGGCTAGGATGATCAGTGGGTGGAGGGAAGGAGAAGAGAAGAGGATGCACAGTGGAGGTTTTAGAGGGTAAAGTCATAGGAATGAAAATATAAAAATATAAAGAAGCCACATGGACTCCACTCTCAGTAATAATAATAATAAAATCATGCAGTTCTGGGGACCTCTCCTGGCCGCCGCTGGCCTGCCTGCGCCAGCCAAAATGATAATGGTGATCCACGCCACACTGTACCACACATAACAGTTGATGTTCTTTTGAGGAATGCAAGTTATTGTGATATTATTCCCCACCACAATGTATAGGCCTTTAGCTTTCACTCATGTCGGTAGGTATAAAATAACAACTTTGAGCACATAGAGTATGATGTAAACACTCTCGCTCGGCTGACGTCTGTAGACTGGCCTTTAAGACCCTTCCCATGTGTAGCAAGCCTACGACCGCTGCCAAACAAGTGATATTTTCTTAAGACGAGTCTGGTGGCTGGTATAGTCTGGTGTAAAAAAAAATGAACACCTTTTCCATTTTTGGCCTTTAATCACATGTATTTGAAATACAGGTATTGTTACAACTGCATTATTCAAAAATGTTATTGACATTACTAGCATCTAGTTGAACACGATAAAACAGAAAGTTAAATGAGAGCAGGGTGGGGTTGGGTGACTCTATCAAGTTGAAGAGGGGGAAACGTGGCGACCAATCGTGCAAGGTTGAAATACTCTCTCACACAACTCACTGTTTGCGGTCTGCCCAAACGCTGCACCATTCTGTTGCTTATTCAGTGACCTAGACGGGTCGGCATGACATCGGCAGCTGTTGACAGCAGCAGCGTAGCCCCGGCTGACTTATCTGCAAGGTATTGGACGTTGCTGTAGTTGGAAATTTCTATGCCGGCTGGCATGCTCACTATCATGAGGAATTTCTGCAGTATTTACAGAGATACAAAAATTCATAGTAGTCTTTTAGTACTGTACTAACAAACTTATTATTTTCATCAAACATTTTTGTTACGGCTCATGCATACGCACGGCCTTTACAGGCCAAAAAAAGTCTTTATATAGAACATGTTATTTTCGTGATTATAGACGGTTGAAGTTAAGGCAAAATGAAATGATTTATTATTATTATTATTATTATTATTATTATTATTATTATTATTATTATTATTATTATTATTATTATTATTATTATTATTATTATTATTATTATTATTATTATTATTATTATCATGTTTGCAGTTATATAGTATTCAGTTGCTTGGAAACCACGTTAGGAGGTGGGCAGTTCTTTTCAAGGTAATTCTAAGGCACTATGTAGTCTTGTGTAAGACCAGCAGACCATAGTCAGGGTAAATTTGTCAAAAGATCATTTAAAATACCTTTGATACCAACACTCTGCAGCCAGAAGCCGGTCATAGTAAATCTTAGAATCATAGGGTAGTGTGTAACCCCCCCCCCCTAATTACTCTTGGGAGGCCTTGGAGTAGTGCCCGACCACCAATTGTCGTCGTAATGTATTTGTGTCCGATTGAAATATGTGGGTTTCATTAAGTTTTTCTAAGTAAACATATGTAATGTATTATGTAATGCTGCTAATGGGCTCGCGATACGGGTTGTCTGGCAGGAATCACGTCTGGATGTAAGATAATGCAAAGTATGT
>PNEQ01041077.1:0-12257 GCA_003012365.1 Medauroidea extradentata
TAGAAAATTCTAGAAAAAGTGATGCAATCCAAGATGGCGACCGGAAGTAGATGACGACCGGAAGTGATGCAATCCAAGATGGCGACTGCAAAAGGTCAAGGTCATCCAAGATGGCGGACGGGATCCAAGATGGCCGCCGTGTGTCCCCCGGTCCCCCTCCCCCCTCCCCTGTCCCCGGACATACATTTTACATCTACTGACAACTAAATTCAACTATAAGGATCAAATAAATTTTTTTTAAATACCAGGCTGAGATTATCTGTTTATTCACCAGAAAACTCAAAAACTGATATTTTGAATGGTAAAATAACCCCGGTTTAGTGTACCCAAAAAGTTTAGTCAACATGTTTTTTTTATTTTGTGGAAAAAAAATAGTTATTAAAATATATTACAAATATAAGTACATATTTTCACAAATTATTTTAATTAATTTTGAGTACTTAAGGGCGTTGGACCCGTAAAAATTCCAAATTTTATATTTGTGCCAAACACTGTTCAACTTTTGCACATCAGATAACACGTCATTTCCCCAAATAAAAAAAAAATTTAGGCCCCATAGTTTTTGCTGAATCACTCATCAAAGTCTCAAAATGGCCATTACGGTGCAGCCAAAATAAAAAAAAAAAGTAATGAAGGAATTAATCCAAAACTACAGGAACTGATAGTGTATCAATGCATTTTACGACATGGTTGACAAAAGTTAGGTTTGAAAATTTCAGTAGTAGTCAAAAGTCAAAGTTATTCAAAAATTTACTCATTTTCATCAATTTTTTAAAAATACAAAAAGTTATCGCTTTGTGTTCATAAAAGTGTCTTAAAGTAGCTCACATAATTAAGAATCAATATGAATTATCTTGTTTCTGCAAGTTAATTATTTATTATTATTTTGGCTACACCGCAACTGTCATTTTGTGACTTTGATAGGGCATTATGCTAAAACTATGGGACCTAATTTTTTTTTATTTGGGGAAATTACATGTTATCTGATGTGTAAAAGTTGAACAGTGTTTGGCACAAATATAAAATTTTGAATTTTTACGGGTCCAACGTCCTTAAAACTGAACTTTTGCACGATTCAAAGAAGCTGTGATTTATAATCGGTACGAGAAAAAAAAAAAGGAAACTTGCTGAACATGGTAGCACATTAAATAGTAAACTACGCAAACGAAGAAATAGACAAAAGTTAGTGTAAAATAAAACCGAATAATATATCTATTTTATTAATTGTAAGGTACTGGAGACACAACTAGCTGCGTCATTTGTCAAATTGCGCATTTATGAAATGTTGAACTTACCGTGTTGAACTTGTGATGATCCCACTGCCAACAAGACAGGCTATCTTACTTTACAAAGTTATATATCAAAATTGCCCTCTTGAAAAACCGGTTGAATGAAATACATGATTGTTGAGAAACTTAAAATTACACAATCGGATAGTTTGGAATCCAAAATTGTTATTCTGATAATTTATTTTCGCTAAGTTTCCTTAATCTATCATTTGGTGATTGGCTATTCTTATTGAAAGTTAACGATGTCCTCTAAATTTTTTTCTTTGAAACTTGTTTTACATAGGTATGGGATTAAATTTGTGTTAGTAATACATACAGTTTAGGAAAAAAAGATCTCAAAAGGTCTACATTTTTGAAAACAATAATAACAACAATTGATAATGTATGCATACAATGTTGCCGCTTTACCGCGGAGAGCTATAACAGAAGTTGTGGCTAAATAAAGAAACATGCCTACTAGCCTTGTAGACTATATAACAGTAACGTGCCGAGCAACCTTGAGGCGACACCGAAATAACGGACACTATTATATAACCTGTCTACTCCAAGGATACTGCAAGCAGTCGAGCCACTCTACTGACATGTCCACACAGACACCAACACTCGTGCTATAAAATACATCGTTTCATCCAGCGGTGTTGGCAACACCTAGGCACACATACCGAGACGTTTATGGAACATCAGGTTGACGATTTTATTTCAACATGTTTGGTTGAGAATGAAATAGTTTAAATGTTTTTTTATAAAATTAATTCTACAGTACAAAAATCCGTACCAGACACTGTGCTGAGATATTAAATAATAAATTATCTCTAAATGTTAAATTTTCACAAGAAATATATAATGTACTAGCAGTGCGCCCGCGGCTTTGCTCGCGTGAAATTACTCATAGCAGATAATATTTATTTTAACTGAAAAACCTCTGTGTACACCAGATAGGCAGTTTAGTCATCAAGTGTTACAACGACAAATATGCTAGTCGAGTTAACTCTGCAACAGGATGAGTAGCTGTGGCTGTCCACGTGAAAAGCAGTCTTAATTAAGTTTGTTCCTAAAACTAACAGTGACTTGAACTGGGCATTATTTATAGTCACAGCAAAGTTGCCGTTGTGGGGTAATTACAGACTTCTAAATGTAATGGGGTAACCGAATGAAATAAGTAGTTTATGTGGTATTAAGACTGGTTTACCTCGAGCACAGCCATTGGTGATGCTG
Organism: Medauroidea extradentata; assembly: GCA_003012365.1. Lineage (NCBI taxonomy): Eukaryota > Metazoa > Arthropoda > Insecta > Phasmatodea > Phasmatidae > Medauroidea > Medauroidea extradentata. The sequence continues at coordinate 2,505 of PNEQ01041077.1, forward strand.
CCCTGAATAACATATTTGTTTTTCAAAACATTCACTTGAAAATAAGTGCCATTAGGCAGTTTTGCAGAATTATAATTATAATTATAATTATAACCTTGAGGTTAGTGAGATAGTATGTGTGGGATGACGCTGTCGAGAAACTTCAGTGGATAGTGGACTGCATAATACATTTTTACCACTTTTCAACGACTTCATCTAACTGTACAAATGTAACCTGTATTGCACATCTGCAAAGCTTTAATGAAATTTGAGCCAAGAACCTTTGAAAACAATAGACCGGCGCTACAAAAAACTGCGCAACATAACTTCGAAAATATTAATGAAAACAAAATTTTAAAATAAAATATAACTTTGTAGGCTAATAGAGGTAGTACAACAATACGTCTCGATAGAACTGTAGGACGAAACTCCTATATCATTTGTTTCTCACTGGTCGTGCTTGTTTTCAGATCGTCTGCCTTATAAGTGTACAAATGAGTTTTCTTCTTAAAAATTAAGTTATCTTATAAAATAAAAAAACTTGCGTTACTTTTTTTAAATACTTACGTAAACGTCACTCTGACGCGAACACCACCTTAATATCTCTACAGGTTACATAAGTAGCATCTGACCCTAAATATTTGTTGAAGTATTCAAGTGAAGTGATAATCACGGCGATAGCTCGCTCAGTCGAAACATAACCGATCAATCATTAAAAATAACATTTAACTCCTGTACAGTACTATATCGAAGATTTATCTAAAACACATTCCGTGTCTTTCACCAACTGAGAGACTGAATTTCGAAAAGCCCTTGAATCACATTTTACGCTACCTTACTGGTGTCTCTTGAACGTGAAAAACACGACAATAGCCCGCTGGGTTTAAGATATATCTACGATAAATGAAAAACACATTTCACCACTATTCACCCCATTTCACCTCCTTAGGTGCCGAATTCCGAAAATTCATGAAATTACTTTTCAGGTATTTGAATAAACCTCAATCTTAAACAAAAATCACGTTGCAATATAAAAATGAATGGGATATATATATATATATATATATATATATATATATATATATATATATATATATATATATATATATATATCGACAGTGAATCGAAAAAAAACTTTTTTTAACCTCTTTAGGGCCTAATTTGGAAAATATATTTCAATGATACTTGGGATATTTACGAAAGCAGAATCTAAATCAAAGAGCACTTCGATATCTCGATTGTTTTGACAGATATGGAGGAATAATTTAAAATACATTTCGCGTATTTTCAGCTCCTTAATTAAAAAATTTCTAAACGTCTTGGAGTCCTGTCATAGACATTTGCATACGTAACCAATTAAAGTAAAAATCACGACGATAGCCAATTGTGTTTCAAATATATAGACGATTCATAAAAAACACATTTTGCCCCTTTTTACTGCTTAGGGGCCAAATTTCAAAAAATTCTAAAACTCCTTTTTGGATATTTACGTAAGAAACGTTTTAAAGTTAATACCAACTCTTTATCCCGAAGGATTCTATAGATATCGATACTTAATCGGAAATACATTTAAGGTCTTTTCACCCCCTCAAATGTTGAATTTAGAAAAATTTTAAAATTGTCTAATATGCATTTTTATGAGTGTCCTATTAAAGTAAAAATCATGATGCTAGACCGTCGGGTTCGAGCTCTATCGACGTACTTTCAGAAATACATCTCACCGTTCCCCCCTCCTTAACTATCGATTATCTGAAAATCCATTCTTAGTGGGTGCCTACGGGGCATTGGGTAAGCTTCCCTCAAAATGTCAAGGATCTAGGTCCAGCCGTTTGGGCTGTGCGTTGATGAGTGAGTGAGTTAGTGAGTAAGTGTGTCAGGATACTTAATTTTATACATTAAGATTGGAAAAATATATTTAGAAATCTATTTTTGTAAACTATAAACGCTTAAAATTAACCCACGCAGTCCTGGATCTTCCTGTGTATCTAGGGCCACAAACTTCTCGCGAAAATAATTATTCCCCAGTTTGTTTCACTAACTTGATTTTGTAAAATACGCAAAAAAACTGTAAAACTCCTGCAAATCAAAATTTGAGTCGAGTCCAAGATTTTTAAAGTAAATTAGATAGATTCTACGACACGCTTTTAAACAGTTGGATTGCAGGTAGCATTTCTCCTGAGAGCATGACGTACGTACAAGATAGTTCGTTGGCGGATGTATCACGTTTTGCCTACATACCAGGCAATGTGTTATTATCACAGCAATAGATGTGTGCATTTCTATGGTAAACCGTGCATCGTAGGAGCTTGAAAGAAGAGGACCTTTATTGTTCCTTGCGATGTACTGCTCGAACAAGACAACGTCGAATGTTTACAAAACTAGGCAGCAAACTAATTTCATGCAATATGAGGGTGACCACCCCTATTATTTTCATAGAAGAGGAAAGTTTGTAGGCTGTATTTTTTACAGTTTAAAGATCTCAGTAACACTTAACACCATCTACGGAATTGTAAATTAACTCCACACAGATTTTAGTATTTTGTCCTTATATTACTTTCAAGTTCCATTTTCAAGGGTCCATATATCCCTTAGTATTCACCTGTCTTAAAAGTGTCCCATATAAGGTCTGCTTACCTGTTCATAAGGAATTACGTCATGTAGTTTGGGTTGTTAATTTCCTTATAGCCTGTATAGTGCAATGAACTAATAACATGTTGTGTTCATATAGTATAGTTGCCACGCTCCAGTCGAACTAGTATTATCAATACAGCATCTTGACCTTCGTGCTGCTTCTGTCGCGTCATTGTGATTCCAGTGTTATACATTGTTGAAGTCAAAGTCAAGCCTCTTCCACCTACATTGTTTACTAACTGCAAGTCTGGTGATATCAGTTAGGTTTTCTTTATACATTGCAATGGACTGTAAAATATTTTTTGACATTTTTCAATATATAAATAGTAATTAATTATTCTCTAAAATGGATTGTTTCGTTTCCTGCAAAGGAAGCCAAAGTTCCATATGTTTACGTGTTTCGTGGTTGTCGTCGGGACGTGCAAATTATACAGGATGACCCAGAACAACATTTAAGAGGCCTCTATACCTACGCTTCAAATACGTTGCAGCCAGTTACGATTATTCTTTTTTTTTTGTCGAAACTATTAAACGTGCATTATACTTGTATATCTACGAAAATAACACACACTTCCAACTACGTCACTATAGTTGTGAAAATTCGGTACGTTTATAAGAAACATCATTTTCGGACCCCTTAGATTGGCCAAAAATGGCTCTTCCAGACTGCTGTATTTGGAAATATAACAACCGGATTCGAAAATCACAAGTATAGAAATAATCATTATACTTTGAACTATGCTGGCCACAAATAAAGTAATGTGGTCACCGCTTAGTGTCCCATACGAAAAAGGATAACATTAAAGCACTGCACGCCAGCTGAGCGGCTTGCACGGAGAGGCGATAATGTATTACATATGTCGGTCAACGGCAACCTTACCGCTCCTGCCTCACACACACATACAAACACACACAATCTATCTGTGGAGGCCCCTTAAGGCTCTTCGTCATGTTGTAGTGGATGAACAGACGAGTAAAATGATATAGTTAGTCGCAGAAGCTGGTAAGAAACCCGTTAACTGACGCACAAATTGTTGTCTTCAAGGGTTGCAGTCCGCGCAGGAATAGTAACCAATCGCTGTAGCGACGACAACCAACGTGTCAAGTGGGCCGATGTTACATTCCCTGTGACAGCGGAGGTGAATCGATCGCATAGCTCCAAGGAGATTCCGATTCAAGGTCCGGTCGGGATCACACCCATGGAATCTCACATGTGGGACCCTTGTGTGGTGATTGTTTCCCGAAGTCAATCTAGTCTCTAATGATCTCAATGTCGAGGAGACGTAAAGCCCTCTGGGTGATATCGAAGGTAGACGGGATGTCTTGTGGAACTGCAATTCCCCTGTCCTTTCATTTCCGGCCGGCTCCATAATCACCTCGGTCACCCTTACTCGCAGTTGTCGATGTTTCATCTTGACTCTCAAAGATCACAAATTGTGTGTCAGTTCACGGGTTATCATTTTACGCATCCACTACAACATGGCGAAGAGCTTTAAACGTTGTTCAGGGACATCCTGTATACATTGATTATTTTTACGTAACTAACTTGTTGATCGAAGGTCGTTCGCTGGGTTTCCATAACACGTACTATACGTAGGGGAGGGGGGTTCAAAGATCAATTGGATTTCAAATCGTTGGTTTTGGCTTGCTGTTCGTGGCATTACGATGTGCTCGTCGAGTGTTTTTTGTCGTAGAACTGTGTGTATACCTTTTTAGGATATAAAAAAAAATACTCATGTGTGTTCCAATTGTTGTATGCAGCGGGGTTTTTTTTTTTACGAAATGTTTGCCTTTTAATTCACGGAGATTTCTTGGCTTACGTGCAAAATATATTGGTAAACAAGATCATTGCTTATGACAAATGACACTTTATGGAATAAACAAACAAAAGTGTTAGTTTAATGATGTGACGATTGTAATAACCAGGGTGTGACCATGCCTATAGAAATGTATGGGAGATACAGTAAGCTGCCTTTCTGGATTTTGCATAATAGCGACTTCCAGTTCATTACCTTATAACTATGTGGTAAGTTCGTTATCAAGTCCCTGGCTCAAGCTAATAAGTAGTTAATGTCATTAGTTACATATATTACCTGCATAATTTAAATGCAAGTATGCATTCATGTAAGTTAATATTTAGAGGCTTAACACTTTTGAGCTGCAATGACAGCCCATGTTAAAAAGGCCGAAGACTACATTTAATGGCAATGTGTTGAAAATAGCTCAGTATAGACGTGAGAAATGTGGTGGGTTCAAGGACCAGCCAGGCTGGACTGCACAGTACTGTATACACTATGTCCTCAGATACTTGTACATTGTCTGCTGCTCCAGTGAGTGGACAGTTGTATATTCGACAAGAAAGTGCGGGAGTCTGAGTGTTTCCATCCAGGTCTGCTATTGGTTCACAGTCATCAAGGAGGAGTGTCAGTACCATTGATCCAGCAGCAAGGAGGGGGGAGGGGGAGGGGGGCGGCCGTGAGGTCAGACCACTCGCCTTCCCTCAAGGCGATCCGGGTTCGATCCCCGGCTGGGCCGGTCCCTGGACTTTCTCATGTGGGAATCGTGCCGGACGATACCACTGGCCGGCGGGTTTTCTCGGAGATCTCCCGTTTCCCCCGCCCCTTCATTTCGGCACCGCTCCATACTCACCTAATGTCAGCCTTCAACGGCTCTGAAGACCTCGATGTTAAGCGCTGATCAAAATCTCTCACTCACTCACTTAAAGGTAACAATGGATGTTTTTTTTTTTCATAATAGACTATTTTGAATTTATAAAAATGACACATTCGATACGTTTGTAAGCACAAACTCTGCACAATATCAGAACTAATCAAATAAGTACTATGGAAGTACACGATTGGTGCAATGATGTATGTTAAAAGTTCTTCATTGATTAGTGTTCAAATATTTATAACTTTCATACCAAAAACATCTTTTGTTCTCACTTCTAGAAATACATTATTTTCGCCCTGCATCCTACTATTCACCATCTTTTACCTGTAACAATTAAAAAAAGTACTCCCTGACAGTAGAAATAAAACAAAACACACACAATAGTTACAGAGCAAAAAAAATCTCGTAAAAAAATCTAAATAAACTTCTCAGATTAATTCTGTGTTTGCATACAGCTAAAATAAATAAATAATTAAAGAAGAATAAATAAGTGAAAAAGATAACATTCCAACAATTAGTAACTTTCTGTTACAGTATTGCCAACAGTGTTAAAAAGTATAACTAATATCAGAAACTGCTTGGTTAATATTATATATATATATATATATATATATATATATATATATATATATGTGTGTGTGTGTGTGTGTGTGTGTGTATGTGTGTGTTAAATATAGGAGTATTTAAGTTTTTATGCAAACGATATTAATTTGTGAATCGTAGACACATGTGTCTTCCGTAGCGTATTAGCAGCAGATGTGAATTTCACGCATAGCAATAAAACTGAAACTTCAGCTGGTTAAATATGACGGTAAACAAAAAGTTTCAGTGGCAACAACATAGCAACGTGGATAGCGAATGGGAATAGTGCCGGATGATGCCGTTGGTCGGCGGGTTTTCTCGACGACTGTCCCCGTCGGGAGTCGAACCCAGATTACCTTGGTGGGAGACGAATTTTATGACCGTTCGGCCACCGCGGTTCCACAAAACACTCGATGGGAAAGTGAACCAAAAGATCGAGAAATTCAAGATGGGATCAACTTGGTCGGAAAAGAGGAAGAAAATGCTTAGTGAGAAAATTTAACAAGTGGGAAAATCTCACATATAATTAGACGCTCTGCGTGGTCCTCCAGCGGTATATACGTGTATAATAATAACAATAATAAAAATAATCATATTTATATCAAATTTATACATATAATATTAGTACATGCATATGCTAACTATAAATTTCTTTGCCGCCTTGCTTAAAGTTCATTATGAAGTAACTGCATTATTTATAGGCTATGTACCCATTTTACCTTTGTGTTGGACGTAAACAGTGTACAATATTAATTAAGTCATATTTTTTCCTTAAACTAGACGGATCAGAATGTTGTTACATATTGTTACTTTTATGAAGTTTACTCATTTACATTTATACTGTTAATTCCCCGCATCATACTTTTCATATTCTAGCATTGTAGTAATGGTAGTTCATTAATGATTTTCCTTAGCTTAATGTCAATCATAGTGACATGACTCAACCCTGTGGTAATTTTATAAAATCATCATCAAATCTAAATATCACCATTACTAAATCAAATTGCAATAATTATTAAATCTAATTGGTACTACTTTTGTCATAAAACTGTCTTGTGATTGATTTATTGTTTTGTAACAAATTAGTGTGGGAAATGTAATTCATCCAGTAAGACATGTAATATTTGTGTACGTGGTACAGTGGAAGAAAAGGCGATAACGTCTTAACTGCGTCATGAATAAAGACGAAATTATATTAAATAATAATAATAGTAATAATAACAGAGGGTAGAGATGTTTGTGATGGTTTGAAGGGGGTAGAGGGGAGGATGGCCAAGATGCGAGTTTCTTCTGGGTCCTATATAGCAAGCCAGCCTCAGCGAAGTTACTCAGGTTCTAGTGATGGCAGAGATCGTCTCACTCTCTCTCTCTGTCTCTCTGAGAGGAGAGAGCCCGCGGGCCGCGGCCGCCCTTGAACCTGGTCGATCGCCTCAGCAAGGTTCAACCACTCCACTCCACGGTGGACTCGAACCCAGACGAGCGGTTACCGCATCTCCACTCTCCGCGTAGCCGGGGCAAGTGGAGGGTGGGAGGGAGGTAGCGGGCCGTGATTGGCCGAGACCACCGCGTCGTTGCCAATCCCGACAGCCGGCAGGTGGAGGGACAGAAAAGAAATACGAATTTTTCCCAGAGGAATAAAAAAAAGTAGTAACGAGTTGCTGCTTGGCTTCGGCTCGTAGGTTGGAGGGAATGTTCGTTGTCTCGTATCAACCGTCTAGTTCATGTCGCACTTTTTACTGCAGCCCTGTCAACTAGTGTAGGGAGAAACTATTTTTTACCGAACATAGCTCATGTACGTATTCTACTGTATTATAACTACTGCATTTTAAAAATAAACATTCGTTATTCTATATTTGTTCCAAATACTGTTGAACTTCACACATAAGATACGTGACACCTAAATTTAAAAAAAAAATTGGTCCCACAATTTTTGCATCATTACTAATTAAAGCCACAAATGGCCGCTACGGTGTAGCCGAAATAGAGAAAAAACTGACTTGCCCAATCAAGATAATTCATATTAATACTAAATGCTATGAGCAATTTCAAGACACCGTTGTCGGTACAAAGGAATACAAGTTTTATATTTTAAGAAATCTTAATGATAACGTGTACATTTCTGCATAACTTTAATTGTGGCTGTTACTGAAATTTTCGAAACCAACTCCTGTATCAGCCACGCCATAAAGTGGTTTGATACACTGACTTTCAGTTCCTATAATTATGATTTTATAAGTTAATTACTTTTAATTATCTCTATACCACAATGTCCATTTTATGACTTTGGTGAGTGATTATGCAGTTTTTATGGGGCCTAATTATTTTTATTTGGGAAAATGACAGGTTATCTGGCGTGTAAAAGTTGGAAAGTGTTAAGCGTCAATATAAAAATGAATTTTCACGGTAATACTCAAAATAACCGAGACATACGATAGTACAACATCTGAAATGTGTGCCTAGAAAATAAAGACGTTATTACTAAATATTTCTTATAAGTTCTTTCGGCGTTACGTGGCGCAGTTGTTTGTGGCTCAAGTTTATGGTTCGGGATGTTCTGGGCTCGAATTCCGCGTAAGGCTGTGTAAACATGCACATTAAGAACTGCGAGGCTGATGATATTATGGCAATTTGGATGAAGTTGTTCAAAGTGGTAAAAATTTATAATCAGTTCACTACCCACTGAAGTTCCCTGGCAGCACCTAAGATATCTTAACCCACCAAAACTCCCTAATGACCCTAAGCTTCAAGTAAAGGTTATGCAAAAAAAAAAGTAATTGAGGACACAGTCATTGTTGGCTCCAGACCAGAAACCGCCCGTCTCTGTCTCCTGAATAATTAAAACAATGTATCGAACACTGGTAAATGAAATAAATGTTTACATTAAACTCGCCACCCCTTTATTTTACATCCAACCATCAAGTAACCATTTCATGGTTATCTTTACTTACGAAACAAAAAGTTATTTTAGATAAAACCAATATTACCAGTACCAACTGAGTCTACATGCATATCTCGGAGACAAAATATATAATTTAAAAATATATAAACACAGATTAATTACATTTCCAACATACTTCCCCCCTTTTGAATGTGATAACAATGCATTGAAAACGATATTAAATAAACTTTTCAGAACATTTTACATTCAACCTCATTATTTAGATTAAACTGAATATTCATTTATGCATTAATCTAGGCGGTCATCACACTAATCTGCCACTCCTACTGGTCACCCTCTTTTGTTCTAAGGTATTACACATAGGACCCATCTTGGGCTGCACAACATACATCTTACGGCTTGCAGTGGTACCCACAGATTTTCCCACCACTTCAGTAATGTCTTCCGGGCTGGATTCTTCCAGGGGATACAGTCGTTGAACTAGTCTTGTCATCTCACCAGGCGTCGTTTTCACACGCAACACTCGAATGTTGCCGTCCTTTCCTAGGTAAACCTTTGTCATCTCCATGGGCCAGTCCATTTCATTTCGGCCATCTATGCCATACCATACCATGTTTACTCACACTTACGTGTGGCTTTCTTTGTTGACGGTGCCTCTTAGCCTAGGCCATCCCGGCGCCCGGCCCCCATGGGCGAGGGGAGAGATCACGCTCTGCCACGCAGTGTACTTCAGCTAACAGTCTGTTGGAACCGCGCGAACCCTTTCGCGGAACGCAGAACTGCGCCTCCGTGTCACCTACCAAAGGAAGACAGGAGCTAGCGAGAGAGCCAAGGGCCACCCATCCCCGGATCTCGCCCACTGATCTGTCCCCCGACTGAGACCCTCAGCTCAGCCTCCTCTTGGTTTGAGTCGGGGCCCATCTTACCCCTAACAGACTCACCGGGCCTGCTCCCGGTCACTTTCGCAGACTACTCGTCGACCTTTCTCA
>PNEQ01041078.1:0-12257 GCA_003012365.1 Medauroidea extradentata
ATATATATATATATATATATATATATATATATATATATATATATATATATATATATATATATATATATATGCTACGTCTGGGTATTATCTAAGCATTGGGAATAGTCGTCAACGGTTTTGCACTCACCCTGGGTTACACAAATATAAACTAAAGATTACAACAAACATTACATTCTCCTTATCACCATATATCACGACTGACATCCCTTCTATCAACATAACCTCTGCTCATTCCAGCCTTTCTGCGAGAACACATTGTTGGACTACACTTACATGGTTTCAAACAGTCTTTCGCTTATTCGTATGCGTAGAAACATACATATTTAATTCATTTTTATATAGTCTGTGTCTTGGTATTATTTAAGCAATTTAAATAGACATCAACTCTTATTTAGTCAGTCCGGATAATATATATTTGAAGAATATATTACAACAAACAATAAATAGACTTATCGTTCAATCTTACGACTGAAATCCCTGCTAACGTTATGAGTTCTGGCAGTCCCAGCTATTATGCTTGAAGATATTTTTTGACAACACGTGGTTTTAAAAAGTCTTTCGTTCATACGAATGCATAAAAACGTATAATATTCAGTTTATTTGTATGTAGGCTATATAAAAGTATTGTCTAAGCAATGGAAATAGCCATCAGTTCTTATTTATTCACTCCGGATAACGTACAATTGAACAGTATATTACAACAAACATTAAATATACTTATAACTAAACTTACGACTGAAATACCTGCTAACGACATGAGTTCTGCCCATTTCAACCTTGCTGCTGGAAGACATTGTTGGACTACACTTGCGTGGGTATAAACAGTTTTTCGTTCATACGTATGCGTAGTAACACATAAATTAAAATTTTGATATGTATATTAGCTATAGGCCTATCAGTGTATTAAAATAGCATTGGGAAAGCCGTAAACTCTTAAGCCCTCACTCTAGTTAACGTATATTTAATCAGTAGTTTACAACTAATGTTACCAATTTTCGTATCTGACGACTGGCATCCATGCTAACGATATGAATTGTTGCCATTCCAGACATTTCTGCGAGAAGACATTGTTCGACCACACATTCACGGTTAAACAGTTTTTCGTTTATATGTAAGGATAGAAACATAAATATTTAATTTATTTGTGTATAGGCTACATCAGTGTATCGTCTAAGCATTCGTAATAGACGTCAACTCCAATGCACTCACTCTGGGTTACGTATATTTAATCTAAAATTACAACACTCATAAAATTCTTCTTATCACAATATCTCACGATTGACATCATTTCTAACGACATGAGTTCTGGCCTTTCCAGCCTTTCTGCGAGTAGACATTGTTTGACAAGTCTAACACTATTTATAACAGTCTTTCGCTCGTACATATGCGTATACCAAAATATTTAATTTATTTGTATATAGCTATTATGCAATTTTTGAAATTGAAGCAAACATTTACGCATTCGCCCTAGGCTAAATACGTTTAAACATAATATTGTATCAAACGTTAAAAATTTACTTATCACACTATCTTACGACTCACATCCCTGCTAACGGCATGAGTTCTGGCCATTCCAGTTTTATCACGAGAATACATTGTTAGAGCACACTTACACGGTTTTAAACAGTTTTTCGCTCATATGTAAGCATTGAAACATACATTTTAAATTTATTTGTATATAAGCTATGTCATCTTATTGACTAGGCATTGGGAATACACATCAACACTTATACACTGCTAAAGACAAGCGTTCTACCAAATTCCCACTTTCTGCGACTAGACATTGTTTGGCTTGACTAATATAGTTTTAAACAGGTTTTCGTTCTTACGTAAGCGTACAGACATGTATATTTAATAATTTATATATGTATATAAGCTATATCAGGATATTAACATAGCGTTGGGAAATTCTTCAACTCTAATGCACTCTCTCTGGTTGACGTATATTTAAACAGTAGATTAAAATAAATGTTACTAATTTTCTTATCTCACGACTGGCATCCATGCTACCGACGTGAGAGCTGCCCATTCCAGCCTTTCTGTTGAAGACATTGTTGGACCACACTTACCCAGTTTCGAAAAGTCTTTCGCTCATACGTGCACATAGACATTTATATATGTAAGCAATATATTTATATGCTGTATCAGGGTATTATATAAGAATTGAGAATACACGTCAACAACTATGCACTCACTCTGGGTTACGTACATTGTAACATCGTATTGCAACAAATATTAAAAATTTTCTTATATCACGACTGCATTATTTCTAAAAAAAAAAAAAAAAAAAAAACACGAGTTCTGCCCAGTCAAACTTTTCTTTGAGTAGACATTGTTTGACAAGACTAACACGGTTTTAAACTGTCTTTTACTCATAGGTATTTACATACAAACATAGCCTATATGGAACTTATACATACGTTATGTAAGGATGTTATCTAAACATTGTGAATAGACGTCAACAGATACGCGCTCACTCTATGTTACATAAATTTAAACTAAATATTACAACAAACATTAAGTTCTTTTTATCGCCATATATCGCGTCTGATACACCTGCTAACAACATAAGTTCTGCCCATTCCAGCCTTTCTGTGAGATGACATTGTTGGACCACACACTGTATTAAAAGTTTTTCGTTCTTACGTATGCAGAGAAAAAGGTAAATTGAATATTTAAAAAGTATAGGGCCTATAGCCTATATCAGGTTATTATCAAAGCAGTGGAAATATATATCAACACTTATTTAGACACTCAGATTAAAATGTATTTTAATAATTGTGTTACAAAAACTTGAAAGATTTCCTAATCACACTACAAAAATGTCAACCCTGCTAACTACATGAGAACTGCTCAATTCCGCCTTAATGCGAGAACACGTTGTTGGACCACACACACGGTTTTAAACAGTTTTTCACTCATATATAAGGATTGAAACATATATATTTAATTTATTTGTATATAGACTTAATCAGGGTATCATCTGAGCATTGGTAATAGACGTCAACTCCAATGCACTCAATCTGGGTTTCGTATATTCAAACTAAACACACAAAAATAATTAAAATTATTATTATCACACTATCTCGCGACTGATATCATTTCTGACAACATGAGTTCTTGTCTTTCCCGCCTTTTAGTGAGTAGACACTGTTGGACAAGGCTACCAAGGTTTTAAACAGTCCTACGCTCGGACATATACGTACACCGAAATATTTAATTTATTTGTAATTAGTTACTATTCATGCTACGTCAACTCTTATGCATTCACTCTGGGGTAAGTATGTCTTAACTAAATATTACAACAAACCTTGAAAATCTACTTAACATCACACTGTCTTATGACTGACATCCCGACTTACGACACGAGTTTTGCCATTTAAGCCCTTCTATTAGAAGACGTTGTTGGACTACACTTACACGGTTTTAAAGTCTTTCAATCATACGTATGCATAGAAGCATATATATTTAAATTATTTGTACATAGGCTGTATCAAGATATTATCTACGCAAAGAAAATAGACATCACATTTCATTTAGTCACTCCGGATTACGTATAGTTGAACCGTATATTAAAACATGCATTAATTATATTTATCACACTATCTTACTACTGGCACCCATGCTAATGATTTGAATTCTGGCCAGTCCAGCCTTTCTGTGTGAAGACATCGTTGGCCCAAATTTACAAGGTTTTGAAAATTCTTTCGTTCATACGTACGCATAGACACACATACATGTAAATAATATGTTTATTTGCTGTATCCGTGAATTCTCTATGCATTGCGAATAGATGTCAACAATTATGCACGCACTCTGAGTTACGTAAATTTAACGTAGTATTACCACTGAAATCCTGTCGAACTACGTGTGTTCTGCCTATTCAAACCTTTCTGCGAGTAGACATTGTTGGACTAGACTAACACGTATGAAAGCTGTCTTTCACTCGTACATATTCGCACACACGTATATTTAATTTACATGTACCTAGTAATTTTCTAAGATTTGGGAATAGACGTCAACTCTCATCCACACACTCCGGGATACGTATATTTTAAAAAATATTTACAAAAATCCTACAAAAAAACTACTTATCACACTCAATCACGACTGACATCCGCGCTAACGACATGAGTTCTGCCCATTTCAGCCCTTCTGCTGGAAGACATTGTTGGACTACAGTTACACGGTTTAAATCGTCTTCTACTCATACGTATGCATAGAAACATATATTTAATTTATTTGTATATGGTCTATATCAATGAATTATGTAAGCATTGGAAAAATACATCAGCTTAATTTAGTCACTACGAATTACGTATATTTGGACAGTATATGACCACAAACATTAAATATTTAAAATCTCTCAATATTACGACTGCCATTCAAGCTAACTATATGAGTTCTAGCAATCACAGCCATTCTTCTTGAAGCCAATTATGTAAAACACACGGTTTTAAATTGTCTTTCGCTCATAGGTATGCATAGACACACATATATGTATATACGCTATATCAGGGTATTATTTAAGCATTGAGAATTGATGTCAACAGATACGCACTCACACTGGGCTATATAAATATTAACTAAATATTGCAACAATCATTACATTCTTCTTTTCGCCATACATCACAACTTAAATCCCTGCTTACGACATAAATTCTGCCTAATCCAGCCTATCTGTGAGAAGACATTGTTGGACCACACGTACACGGTTTTAAACAGTTTTTCGTAAATACGTATCCGGAGAAACAGGTATATTTTATTTTTGAAATGTATATAGCATATATCAGGTTATTATCTAAGCATTGGAAATAGAAATCTAGAAATCCACACTTATTTAGTCACTCAGATTAACATGTATATGAATAAATGTGTTTCAAAACACTTGAAAAATGTTCTAATCACTCTATAAAAATACTGACATCTCTGCTAACGCCATGAGATCTGCCCTTTCCAGCCTCTTTGCGAGTAGACATTGTTGGAATAGACTATACAGTTTTAAGTAGTTTTTCGCTCATACGTAAGCGTTGAGACATATAAATGTATAAATTTATATATGTATATAAGCTATATAGGGGTATTAACTTAGTGTTCGGAAATTCGTCAACACTTATTCACTCACTCTGGTTAACTTATACTTAAACCGTAGAATAGAACAAATGTTACCATTTTTCTTATCTCAAGAATGGGAAAAATACAAACGACACGTGAGCTGCCCAATCCAGATTTCTGTGTGAAGACATTGTTGGACCACACTTACACGGTTTTAAAGCGTCTTTCACTCATATGTATGCTTAGATACATATATATTTAATTTATTTGTGTAGTGGCTATATCTAGGTATTACGTAAGTAATGGAAACAGAAAACATATTTTACTTAGTTACTCCGGATTAAGTATCATTGAACAGTATATTACAACAAGTATTAATTATACTTATCCATCTATCTTATTTCTGGCATCCATGCTAACGATTTAAGTTCTGGCCATTCCAGCATTTCTGCGAGAAAACATTGTTATACCACACGGATTTAAAAAGATTTTCGCTCATATGTAAGTTAAGAAACACATATATTTAATTTATTTGTATATTCGCTATATAATCTTATTATCTAAGCATTGGGTATAGACGTCAACACTTATGCACTTATTCTGGGTAACGTAAATTTAAACTAAATATTACAAAAAAATGATATTATTCTTATCACCAAATCTGATTTCTGACACCCCTGTAAACGACATACGTTCATTCCCATTCCAGCATTTCTGTGAGATTACATTGTTGGACCACACTTAAACGGTTTCAAACAGTTGTCCGTTCATACGTATGCAGAGATACAGGTTTCCTATATTTAATTTTTAAAACGTATATAGCCTATATCAGGTTATTATCTAAGCATTGTAAATTGAAATCAACACTTATTTAGTCACTCAGATTAACACGTATTTGAATAAATGTGTTACAAGAAACTTGAAAAGTTTCCTTATCACACTGTAAAGAGACAGACATTTCTGCTAACGACGTGGGATCTGCCCTTTCCAGCCTTTCTGTGCGAAGACATTGTTGGACCACATTTACACGGTTTTAAAGAGTCTTTCACTCATAAGTATGGATAAAAACCTTAATATTTAATTTATTTGTATATAGGCTATATCAAGGTATTATATCATCTTTGGAAATAGACATCATTTCTTATTTAGACACACATGATTACGTACATTTGAACAGTATATTACAACAAACCTTTAAATACACTTATCACACTATCTTACAACTGACATCCCTGCGAACGGTATGAGTTTTGGCCATTCAAATTTTTCTGCGAGAATTCATTGTTAGACCACACTTACACAATTTTGAAAATTCATTCGCTCATACTTAGGCATAAACACACTCACACATACACACACACACACACACATATATATATATGTGTGTGTATATATATATATATATATATATATGAAACAAATATGTTCATATGCTGTATCAGGGTAGTATATAAGCATTGGGAACAGACGGTTAACAATTATGTACTCACTCTGGGTTACATAAATTTAAACATATTATTACAACGAATATTACAAAATTTTCGTAGCTCATTACTGAAATCCTTTCTAACTACATTAGTTCTACCCATTCAAGCCTTTCTGCTTGTAGACATTGTTGGATTAGACTATAACGGTTTTGACATTCTTTCACTCGTACATTTGCTTACATAGATATATTTAATTTATATGTACGTAGTTATTATTAATATTTGAGAATAGACGTCAACTCTCATTCATTCACTCAGGGTTACGTATGATTTAAAAAAATTAGAAGAACCTAAAGAAAAATATACTTATCACACTATATCACGACTGACATCCCTGCTAACGACATGAGTTTTGCCGATTTCAGCCCATCTGCTGGAAGACATTGTTAGACATCATTTACGTTGTTTTAAACTGTTTGTCGTTCATACGTATGCTTAGAATCATTATTATTTAATTTATTTTAATATTGGCTATATGAAGGTATCGTCCAAGCAAATGGAATTAGACTCAGCTCTTCATGAGTCACTCCGGATTACGTATAAATGAACAGCATATTAAAACAAACACTAAATATACTTATCACTCTATTTTACGACTGCCATACCATCTAACGATATGAGTTCTGGCAACCCCAGCCATTCTGCTTGAAGCCATTTTTGAAAAAAAAAAACGTGTTTTTAAAAGTCTTTCGCTCATACGTATGCATAAACACACATATGTGTAACTTGCATGTATACGCTATATATCAGGGTATTGTCTAAGCATGTGGAATAGACGTCTACACTTACGCACTCACTCTGGGTAACATAAATATAAACTAAATATTACAACAATCATTAAGATCTTCTTATCACCATATATCATAACTGACATTCCCGCTAACAACACAAGTTCTGCCTATTCCAGCCTTTCTGTGAGATGACATTGTTGTACCACACTCACACGGTTTTAAAAGTTTTTTTCTCATATGTAAGCATATATATATATATAATTTATTTGTATATAGGCTATATCAGGGTATCGTCTAAGCATTGGCAATCGACGTCAACTCTAATACACTCAATCTGAGTTACGTATATTTAATCTTAACACACAATAATCTTTAAAATTCTTCTTTTCACACTATCTCACGACTGAGATCATTTCTAACGACATGAGAACTTGCCATTTCAGCTTTTCTGTTAGATCACATTGTTGGACCATACTTATGCTGTTGTAAACAGTCTTTCGCTCGCAAGTATGCATAGAAATATAGTTATTTAATTCATTTTTAAATAGGCTATATCAAGGTATTATATAATCATTGGAAATATGCATAAATTCTTATTTAGTCACTCCGGATTACGTACAATTGAACAGTATTTTACACCAAACATTAAATACAGTTATCAATCTAACTTACGACTGGTATCCATGCTAACAATATGAGTTCTGGCCATTCCAGTCTTTCTGCGAGAAGACATTGTTGATCACACTTACACGGTTAAGCAGTTTTTCGCTGATATGTAAGAACAGATATATATATATATATATATATTATTTTTAAAATGTATATGGGCTATTTAAGGGTAGTATCTAAGCATTGGAGTTGAAAATCAAATCTTATTTAGTCACCCAGGTAAACATATATTTGAATAAATGCGTGACAAAAAAACTTGAAAATGTTTCTTATCTCACTGTCAAAAGACAGACATCCCTGCTAACGACATGTGTTCTGGCAATTCCAGCCATTCTGCGAGAAGCCATTGTTGTAACACACACGGCTTTGAACATTCTTTCGTCCATACATATGCATATAAACATATATATTAAATTTATTTGTATACAGTGTATATCAAGGTATTATCTTCGCATTGGAAATAGACATAAACTCTTTTTAGTCACACCAAATTACGTATATTTAAACATTATATTACAACAAACATAAAAATTCTACTTAACACACTACCTCACGTCTGACATACCTGCTAACGACACGAGAGCTTTCCTTTCAAAACTTTTTGCGTGAAGACATTGTTGGACAAGTCTAACACGGTTTTAAACAGTCTTTTTCTCGTACATATGCGTACAGAAATATATGTAATTTATATTTACGTATATTTTAATTTATTATCTCTTATACATTTACTCTGGGTTACGTATTTTTAATCACTATGCCTCTATTATAACAAACATTACAAAATCTTCTTATCTCAAGACTGATATACTTTCTAGCAACATGAGTTCTGCCTAGTCAAGCCTTTCTGCGAGTCGGCATTGTTGTACTAGACTAACGCGTATTTAGTCAGTCTTTCGGTCGTACATTTGCGTAAAAAGGTATATTTAATTTATATGTTTACAGTTATTATCCAAACTTTGAGAATTTACGTCAACTCTTTTAAATTCAATTTAGGCTAGGTATGTTTAAACATAATATTACAACAAACGTTAAAAATCTACTTATCACACTATCTCACGCGGCTGACATCTCTGCTAACGACATTAATTCTGGTCATTCCAGCCTTTCTGTGAGAATACATTGTTGTCCACTCTTACACGGTTTAAGCAGGTTTTTGCTTGTTCCTATTGTTACGTAAGAATAAGATAGAAACTAATATTTACACACACACACACTTACACACACACACACATATATATATACATATATACATACATATATATGTATACGTGTTATATATATGTATACGTGTTATATATATATATATATATATATATATATATATATATATATATATATATACATATATATATATATAAGTGCGTATTTCCATAGCATTTTTGACCAAATCATCTCCCATCCATCTTTTTTGTATAGACAAGATTTGAACAAAACATATAATAAATAAACATTGAAAATCCTAATACCACACTATCGAATCAAGAATATGCCGCACACTGAATTTTCGTGCTGACGATGTCAGTTCTAGCTATTTTATCCCATCTCCGAGAAAGTATTGTTGGACAATACTAATGTTGTTTAAAATTTTTTTTTGCATATAAACACATGCACATATAGATAGGTATGGGGATAGAGAGAGTGAGTGAGAGAGAGAGAGAGAGGGGGGGAGAATTGTTTCTAATTTTCGTTGTACGATATGATAAAATGGCTAGTCTGCAATCACAAACCTTTATTTTTTTTAATAAAATGTTTACATTATAACGGTCATACTGTAAATACTGATAACAGTAGGTGAGAATTCCTTATGACATAGGATCTGATATTTATTCGTGTCGTTATGTCTTGCTAAATTGCTGATATTTTTTAATGTATAATTTTATATGTGACGTATAATTTTTATATTTCTAACATTTCACTATGTTCTAAAGTAATGAAAAGTTACTAATACTTAATATGAATATATATGATACTTTAAGGATTAGTCGCAACAATACCTAAATTTTATGTGAATAGTTTCTGTTGTTTACGTGTTACGTGAGCCTAACTTCAGTATATTTTAAATTGTCTGCCTATTGAAAAATCTACACGCAACGTAGTTGTATGCTAATAAAGTCACGTGTCCGTACTAAGTTTGATACTCATATTCGCTGTATTACTTCAGTAGTTTTTAATGAACACACAAGCACAATTACATCATCGGACATGCAGTATAAACACACAAAGGTAAGTTAAATGACTTGGCCGTGGATAAGGTGCTCTATATTGTTGGGAGCAGAGTGTATCTGGAAAGGTGGCATTGTTCTTTGGCGCGAAAAGTAGCGTCACAGCGAGAGGGGTGGTTTCAATCACGTGACGCTTCCTCCTAGCCCTCATTAAAAGACGCTACACTTGTTACATCCGCTCGCTCACTTCGTCTTCAGACCTCGGTGGGTGCACACGTCTGCTGTCGCTAGCTGCTTCTCCGTAAGTAGAGCACCGTAACTTTTCCGTAGTATGCTCTTCTAAAGCTGGCTTTACAACACGCAAAGTAGGCTTCTTTAGAAATACTGTACGTTTAGTTCATTGCATGCTTACTTAATTTATCTTGTTGGAAAACAGTTCGTGCATAGCTATTTATTTCTTGCTTTCAGAAGTCATTGTATTGCAAAACGTATTATGATTGTGTTTTCTGAGCGACATTTCTTAGTGTAGTGCATAGTAATTGCTGTTGGTGTGATGCTAGTAAACGACAATGTTTATTTTCAATGAATTAATTTTCGCATACTTGTTATTGTTGTGCAATGTCGGCATCTTGAATGAGTTCGGCGACCATTTTGTGTTGCGTAAGACCAGCTGAAGGAGAGTAGACGTAGGTCAATACGATAGATTTTATCAGTGTTCCATTTGTGTTTTGTGTTCATATGTTTCTGTTGTTAACCTAATAATCAACAATTGCGTCGCTGTGCATGGCTGTGAAATTTCAAAAGTGCCCGTAACGCCCGTGCTTGTGAGTGAATTCCAACAATTAACTTATCGCTGTACATGCTGCTAGGAGTTATACTTTGACTCAATTATTACGTTCTGAACAACTCAAATGTTAATGTTAAGTCAGTGTGGCGTGTAAGTATTCTCTAAACGTTACTCTTCAGTTCCAACAATTAACTTTTTCAGTACATGCTGCTAGGAGTTATACTTTGACTCAATTATTACGTTCTGAACAACTCAAATTTTAATGGTAAGTCAGTGTGGCGTGTAAGTATTCTCTAAACGTTACTCTTCAGTTCCAACAATTAACTTATCGCTGTACATGCTGCTAGGAGTTATACATTGACTCAATTATTACGTTCTGAACAACTCAAATTTTATTGTTAAGTCAGTGTGGCGTGTAAGTATTCTCTAAACGTTACTCTTCAGTTCCAACAATTAACATTATCGCTGTACATGCTGCTAGGAGTTGTACATTGACTCAATTATTACGTTCTGAACAACTCAAATTTTAATGTTAAGTCAGTGTGGCGTGTGAGTATTCTCTAAACGTGACTCTTCAGTTCCAACAATTAACTTATCGCTGTACATGCTGCTAGGAGTTGTACTTTGACTCAATTATTACGTTCTGAACAACTCAAATTTTAATGTTAACTCAGTGTGGCATGTAAGTATTCTCTAAACGTGACTCTTCAGTTCCAACAATTAACTTATCGCTGTACATGCTGCTAGGAGTTGTACTTTGACTCAATTATTACGTTCTGAACAACTCAAATTTTATTGTTAAGTCAGTGTGGCGTGTAAGTATTCTCTAAACGTTACTCTTCAGTTCCAACAATTAACTTATCGCTGTACATGCTGCTAGGAGTTATACATTGACTCAATTATTACGTTCTGAACAACTCAAATTTTAATGTTAAGTCAGTGTGGCGTGTGAGTATTCTCTAAACGTGACTCTTCAGTTCCAACAATTAACTTATCGCTGTACATGCTGCTAGGAGTTATACTTTGACTCAATTATTACGTTCTGAACAACTCAAATTTTATTGTTAAGTCAGTGTGGCGTGTAAGTATTCTCTAAACGTTACTCTTCAGTTCCAACAATTAACTTTTTCTGTATATGCTGCTAGGAGTTATACATTGACTCAATTATTACGTTCTGAACAACTAAAATTTTAATGTTAACTCAGTGCGGCATGTAAGTATTCTCTAAACGTTACTCTTCAGTTCCAACAATTAACTTTTTCTGTATATGCTGCTAGGAGTTATACTTTGACTCAATTATTACGTTCTGAACAACTAAAATTTTAATGTTAAGTCAATGTGGCGTGTAAGTATTCTCTGAACGTGA
>PNEQ01041079.1:0-12256 GCA_003012365.1 Medauroidea extradentata
CACATATATATATATATACATATATACATACACACACACATATATTCACATATATATATATACATATATACATACACACACATATATTCACATATATATATACATATATACATACACACACATATATTCACACATATATATATACATATATACATACACACACATATTCACATATATATATATATATACATATATACATACACACACATATATTCACATATATATACATATATACATACACACACATATATTCACATATATATACATATATACATACACACACATATATTCACATATATATACATATATACATACACACACATATATTCACATATATATACATATATACATACACACACATATATTCACATATATATACATATATATACATATATATATATATATATATATATATATATATATATATACATATATATATATGCATATCGCACCCCCAAAGCAATACCAACACAACTAAAAAATCAACATTTTTGAGTTATGTGTGTAGTGAAAGAAAGGATATATTTCCTTCCCTAATGCAATACTAATACGACCAAGAAAAGCATTCCAAAAATTAAATAAAAATGTTTTGTTTTTAGCATCTTTGCTAAGTAACAGCAATGATTAATGACAAGACCAACGTTCCTACTATTTATGCAGCACGGGGATAAAGAGCAGAAGTTATTTTTCAGTGCAATACCAACATATTTTGTCTTATGTTTGTATTAAACTCTAAAAATCCGAAAATCTGAAAGCCTTTATCTCAAAATGACATATATTGAGTTATGTTGGTATTGCATTAGGTGTGCGCTATATTCACATATATACATATATACACATACATAATATATACATATAAGGAACGAAACCGCTATACACAAAATATTCTGAATAATTCTGTGTACGTTTAGCAATACTTAGATATGATGTTTTATCGTGGAAAAACTTGACTTTTTGCTGAATTTCAACGCACGTTCAGCTTACCAGAAAATTACTGGCTTTAGCTTGTAATCGGAACTGTTACTCTATTTGACTGAGCGAATAAGAATCCCGAAATTTGTAATATTTGTTGCCTGTAATTGGACTGCAGAAAGCAACGCTGAGGCAGACGTACATCACCCAGTCTTACGTGTTGCAAGAAAATACAGTATCTTCAATGTTATGTTGGTACAATACATTTTCGCGTTGTACCATAATCTCTAGAAATACTGTATATGTATTACCGCACGTACCTAACGCATGCTTGCTACTGGCATTGAGTCATGTTTATGATCAATAAACGTAAATTATTTCAATTCCTTCAGTTTAAATCTGTGTCCCCCAGCTCCTCATTTACATAACCTTACAACGAACTACGCAGTTTTCTTTTGTTATTCTGGAGTGGTTACTGACATAGCGAAGCTTTGCATGTTTATTCTTAGGATGTATCTAAAACATAGTTATTTAATAACTGATTTTCGACAAAGTATTGCCCAAAACTTTCTACGCAGTAGACAATTGGAAGCATGCAAAGAGAATATTTACAGCGAACTTGGTGTCTGAGTAAATAAAACTACTTGTGTGCATGGCGAATGATTTATTGTTCTTCGACAAGAAAAATGACGCAAATCTTTAAAATGATTAGCAATTTTTAAAAGATATATAGTAACTTATAGTGTCTATGTTTACCGCCATTATGTTCGTTGTAACAGCAATTCATATTTGGCACTTGTTTACGTTGTAAAATTTATTAGTTAATTTATGTATTTGATGTAGTACCAGTACGAGCAGTTATAACATGTAAAATTTACAAAAAAATTTTTTTGGAGTTATACAGGAAGTGTCTGTGAGTGTACACAAACTTAATAACTTGAAATTAATTTTTTTAAAGATTTTAATTATTATGTAAAGTTTGATTTTTTCTCAAAGTGTTAAAAAAAAAAAAAAGTACAAATCAGGCTGTCGGGGTTCCTAATGTAGACTGTTTTGCAGTCATTAACATATTAACTCACATGCGAAGTGAACTATTTAATGAAAGGAAATACCTTTGTATGATAACAGCTGATCTGGTCCACGCAAGTTTCCGAGGAGAGAGAAAAAGCGACGTTGCTTCGAGCGTAAAAAATCGTCGGTAATAGCCCTTTTTCCCCGCGTGATAAAAATAGATCCGAGTGGAAGTGACGTTTGTGGTTCGAATACAGAATGCTCTTCCGCGTATATAGCACAAATAAACAACGGCAAATCACCTTAAAAAAATATCACTCACGTCAGTTATCAATTAGTGCGGGACCACTGTGTGTCATCCCAGTCATGTGCGGTTGTTTTTAGCCGGCTAAATCTGACCCCTCAACGAAAGAAGAATAAATGGGCGAATCCTGTTTTCTGCAGTGTGACCAGAAGTAATATAATTCTGTTATCATTGCTACAGAACAGCCGGGTGTACAGAAACAAAACATCCCCGCTGATGCCTTTAATGTAAACATGTTCTGCCTGTCATGTGCTACTGAGAGTTGTAGAGATGATGCTATGTTTGTTTAAGGGTGTTCACGTAGCGAAAATGCGTAATTTTGTATGTTCGCTACATTGTGATCGCTTTATACACGTTGCTTGTGACCACGGCCTTAGAAGAACAGGTCTGGACACTCGCCTGGAAACTTGACTTCCTTGTTGTTTGGCTGTAGTTCACCAAGTTACCGAGAATATTGTGTTTTATTGGCGCTTCAGTTAGGGCGGTCGGACTCAAACTCCGCCCACTTCCTTTCAATTTATCAAAACGTATTGTTTTATCAATTTACGAAATACTTTCTTCGCTCACAATTTTAAGAAAATGCTCCAGCAATCTTTATTTAGGCTACTTTATAAATTTAACAACGGAAAAAAGAGGGCGGAGTTTGTGCTCGACCGCCCTAACTGAAGCGCCAGTAAAACACAATATTCTCGGTGACTTGACGAACTGCAGCCAAAAAACAAGGGGGTCAAGCAAAATACATTGTTAGATAGGCGAGTGTCCAGACCTGTTCTTCTACGACCGTGCTTGTGACTACAATTTCCACTTGTAAATATGTTTAACTGTCATAGTTTTCCCACAGTGACATGGCAAATTCAAATTTTGTAAGTTACGTTAACATAGTACTGACAAAAACCAAGTGTCTAACAGGAATTTAATAATTTACACTATGGGCAATATGCTAAAATATTTAAAAACACACAGTGAGATTCTTTTGTAATGTAAAAATAGTGAAAATCATAACTATTTACTTTATATATGGCAATATATGAAGAAGTCAAGAGGACTGTTATGTGTTACTTTTGAAATATTTTAGCATATTGTTCATAATGTTTTATTTCAGTGTAAATTATTTCATTCGAGTTAGACACTTGACTTTTGTTATTACTAAGTTCCCGTAACTGGCGAATTCTAACTTTGGCATGCTGCTATTGAGAAACTGTGAAAGCTAAAATACAGTCAACTCCCGATTATTCGAAGTAATGGAGGGGCCGATCCCTAGGATAATCCAAAATCACGGATAATCCAATTTTACCCTTCCTTAGATCTCAATGTAAAGAAAATGGTCAAATTCATTCGTGCAATAAAATGCAGCAATTTAATATAGTAGACTCTTGATTATTCGCATTAATGATTAGGTGATATGCGCTAATAATCTAAAAAGAAAAATAATAAAACATTACGGTATCTTATTTATCCAAGATGAAAGTCTCGTTAGTCCTTTCATGCGCGACACGCTGTATATTCTCGTTATTCCATTTAAGCGCAGACTGACTGTTTCGCCCTCTGGAAAAAAACTCGTCTTTAAGTCTTCCAAAATACGGCTACGGGAATAACACGTTGGTGAACATTATGTGAGCAAACACAGCATGTATTTTAAAATAACCAAAAAATGTTTTTACAAAAAAAAAATTAATCTTTTTTCTACTATTTAAAGTGAAACATTTTGCGCGGATAATCGGCCAATCGGATAATCCACGCACGGATAATCGGGAGTCAATTGTATGTTTAAAAGTGGAAAATGTAGGCACAATTAACGTCTGTAAAACGAACACTGTGTCGTGCAACTATAGGATCATGCATTTTTGCCACGTGAACACTCTTAAGGCCACCGCCTACTTCGAAGCCCTGGCGAGAGCAATGATAACGATGTATACGTTAAGTAATATTCTATGGGGATCAGACACTCGCCTCCCACCAAAGCGGTACGGGCTCGATTGGCCGGATTTTCTCATGCTGGAATCGTGCGGAACTGTCTCTCTAGTCAGTGCGTTTTCTCGGGGGTATCCCGTTCCCCTCTTCATCCTGGTGATTCTCCACACTCACGTCATGTCACCCCTCACCAACGCTAAAGACCTAGATGTTAAGAGTGAGTGATAGTCACCATCTTGGATTTCTGTAGTTTGGGTCATAACTTTTCTTCTGGGTACATTTTTAGAACTTTACCCTAACTACAGATTAGAATACATGCATAATTTTAAACATCATACATCTTTATTTTCCGTTACTATTGTTACAAATCGAATTGCAGTTAAAAAGTTATGACATTTCTAACTGCAATTCTCTCTGTAACAACAGCAACGAATAAAACATATTTACGGTGTCTAAAATTCTATCAATATGCGTTATATTCCGTAGTTAGGTTAAAGTTCCAAAATTTTACCCGGAAGAAAAATATATGACACGAAATACAAAAATTCGAGATGGTGATTATCGCTTACTCTTACCAGTGCATGGCAGGTAAATAAACGCTGAATATATCAATTGATATCTAAGCTTTTTTCGAAGCCAATATGGATAAAATACTCAATGACATTCCTAGATAATGGTATTTTCCAACTTCGTGAGTAAATATTTATCCAGAATTACTCATTCGTTACGCGTGATATCTTGCGCCGCAGTAAAATGTACGAGGTTCCGGCGTCAGAGATTGTGCCTCAGAAGTTCGTAACACTGGAAACAATTTTGTTTAAAACGTCGGCTAAAACTATCGTTTAATTTTCGCAAATTGGCTTCAAGTAACCTACAGTTATAGATGAATGCTTTTAGCGTTGAATTATGTACGACGACATCTTAAGCGCTAACCACCGAGCGAGGTGGCTTAACTGTAATATGTTGGACGCGTATTCGGGAGGACCCGGGTTCGATCCCCGGTCATCCTAATTTCAGTTTTCCATGGTGTTCGGAATCGCCCAAGGCGAATGCTGGGATGGTTCCTAAAACAAAACCATGGCCGACTCCTGTCCCAGTTCTTGTCGTTGTACAAAGTTGTGTGTCACTGTCTATGAAGACCACGCTGTCGACGAGACATAAACAATCCACTTACCTTATATTATCTTAAGTGCTAACCAGAATCTCTTCAATCAGTCGGTGTGGATCAGTCCTACTTATCTAATCTACATACACGCCAGCAAAGGATACTTTCATCTCGGTAAAGCCTATATTTCTAGAGGATCTTCTGGAGCATTTTAAACACCCTGAATGCCATGAACAATTGTGTATGTTCATTACCAAAAAATTGCTCTAAAAAGGATTTAATTTTAATTTAAATAAATTTTTATTCCTGCATTAATATTCTCTTATTCCCAATGTACGAATGTGAT
Source organism: Medauroidea extradentata (assembly GCA_003012365.1). Lineage (NCBI taxonomy): Eukaryota > Metazoa > Arthropoda > Insecta > Phasmatodea > Phasmatidae > Medauroidea > Medauroidea extradentata. The sequence goes on from PNEQ01041079.1 coordinate 5,590, forward strand.
TTCATACAAAAATTTGACTGAACACCGCCGATTATAATTTAACACAAATTCCTAGCCTATCTCTCGCCACAGTTCTTATGTAGACGTTGACTTTTAAATGTTACTGAAAGGTAATTAATTGTGAATTCGTGGCTTTGTACGCCGAGGTTAATTTATGTAACTGGTATTTAACACTATGCCCGCTTACTACACCAAATGTTTGAATAAGCTCGCCATCGAGGGGCTTGGGTAAAAAGGAAACAGGCACAAATCGTTGGAGATATATATTACAGTATATTTTAATGCCTTTCAGGATTTCAACCAGCCTACAAACATACAAGTTGGGTAGCAGGAGCGGTTTATTCAGCCCTTAATTTCCAAGTCACGGACGTTTTAAATTCGGCCAGAGCTTGGGAATACCTTTAATTAAGAGATCTCTGTGTAAATTTTCCCTCCGGCATCAGGAAAGAAGGTAGAACGAGCCATGATAAAAAGAAGCTATCCACAGGGGGAGCTGGAACAAGAGCAGTTCAAATTGCCTACCTGGCACGGCGCAGAGGGGCTTGAACCACCCACCCCCCTCCAACCGAACACCATGGGAGGTTACAGTAAAAATGTTCGTCCCTGCAGCGTTGGTTATCCTGCTCCACGAGGCACCACGTGACCGGGAACGTTTGAATTCGTTATCATATTATTCCACTATACATCTGATGTTCAACTTCTTTGTTTTAAAGCCGTAATATTTGTTGTAGAGTATAAATAAAAAATGTTTGTTTGGAGAACCATTATAATGTACGTGTTCTTTAACAAGTTTGCACTAAATTTGTTTTATGCGTTAAATTCAATTTGTAAACAGTGATAGAAATAAATGGGTAGGCCTACTCATTTTTTTCTCTATCACTGTGTATAAATGGAGTGTCAGGTGCCATACTGAAGCAAGTACATTTTTTTCCTAAAGCGGAAGTTGTTTTCTTTTGTCCCAAATTAGACGTTTATATGACTAAAATAAACACGATCAATGAATGTAATAAGAACTACTTTATGCATATCAATACTGAATTTCATGGTTCATGTCTGAATTATTTTTCCAAACATTTAAAGAAATAGGACTTGTCAGTACGGCATCAGACCCTCAAAATTGCAGTTACCAATTAGGCTATAGCAAATTTAAGGCAGAAATGTTACAGAACACGTAGGCTACATTAAATTGGTTCTTCAAACAAACATTTTTGATTTATACGCTACAACAAATATTACGGCTTTAAAACAAAGAATTTGTACATCAGCGATACAGTGGAATCTTAACGCCTAGTTCTTTGCGAAAATGTTTTTTGGACCATTTCCTTCAGTAGCTTACGTGCACATCGCAGCTCTACTTCAGTTTTATTGACAGAATGTTTTTTTTAACATAACAATTTTTTTTTGGCATACCGTATGGCCCGGTAGTTTTCGCGAAATTATTTTTGCAGCACTTTGTTTCAGTACCTTACGTGCGCACCTGCATATCTGCTTTGTGGTCAGTGATTGGCTGCCGTAACATCCAACGTCTGGAGGTTAAATCCGCAAATCACAGACGTGTTGTGTCACAGTTATCCGTGTACTAATTGGCACGGTCAAATGAATAATAACTCTGCACAATAACACTCTGCCAATAATCATGAAGTTGAACTGCATAAGTGGGGCAAAAATCTTTTCGCGAAAACTACCGGGCTCTAGACATACGTCATTTCGGACGAGTGTTGCCGTATTGCAGAAATACCCAGGGACAGATCTAGGCATTCCTCCGACTTATGGGCTAGGAATTGTGATTTGCTCTCCCTTCCCCTTATTTTTCCCCATCAGTCCAATCAACCCAACAGTAATAATTGTGTCTTGCATACGCTGTTTCGCGCTCGCGTGAATAGCAGTATACAAATTTAGTAGAAATCAGGGGCGTCATATCAGGTTTTTTTTGGGGGGGATGGCAAGATTTCTTTTTCGGCGACAGTGACCTTGTTTCATCTTTTTTATTAATTAAGCATGTTTTATGTGCTTAAGTTAGCATTATTTAAATAACAAAATACAAAAAATATATAAACTTAAATTTCTAAATCGAAAGGGGAGGGGCAGTGTCCCCTGCCCACCCCTAAATGACGCCCCTGGTAAAAATACATAAATCCTGTACTTACGAGCTAAAATTAGCAGTGTTTCAAGTGCACATTCTAATAATAAATACTGTATTTATAACATAATGGTGTTCAATCTTAAAAATTTACAAAATTATTAAAAGTCTAAATATTGGTAGATATTGTATCTTTTTTGCACTCATTTACATTTTACTCCAAGTAAACGTTTTCGGCATCGCCAAAACCACCTTTAATCCTATGCCCGGGGAAGTCTGCTCATCCCCTCTACCCCCCTAGATGATTAGATGCACTCAATAAAACAAAATAAAAAACCCGTCCTTTGAAGAATTGCCTGTACGTTTTATGTGTGTTGACTACAGCCAGAGCCGGTGATTGTTGGGTGAAAGAATTCTGCAACATTTGTTTCAATGCTTCTTGTGCACATCTGAAGATATGTTACACAGCTGTCGGAAGCGTGTATATGTATACAGTCGTCACTCATTTGACTGTGCCAATGAGAATTACGTCACTGCGACACCACACGTCTACGAATAGCGGGTAGTAGGGACCCTGGTTTTTCGCTAAAAGAATTTTGCACATCTGCAATTCTGCTTCATGATTATTGGCAGCGTGGCAATGTGAAGAGCCCTGTATCATTTGTCTGAGCCAGTTACAATGAAGTCTCTGCATCACCTCATTGCTGTGATTTGCCGGTAGGATCCCAAGGCTCGAGAGAGTTAAAATAGCCAATCAATGACCACGAAGCAGAACTGCAGTTGTGCACGTAAGGCACTGAAACAAAGTGGGGCAAGATTCTTTTCGCAAAAAACCTGGGTCCCTTGCGGGTAGATCCCAAATATGTTCAGAGTTAAGAACAGTCAATAATTGACTATGAAGCAGAGCTGCAGATGTGCGCGCGAGGCATTGAAACTAAATGTTACGTAATACTTCTCGCCAAAAATCGCTGCGTATGGGCACATACTAAATAGTAATACAGATGTGAAATGACGAGGCGGCTCATTTGATACGGGCGAACTTCACCGCTTATTGGCCGCCCGAGGCTTTTAATACCAACCCCGTGTCTGTTTGGCTCCTGCATGTTACAGATTACCGATTGGCCTGGCTGCCGGCTAGCAAGGCAGCTGCCTTACGCTGATTGGCGGTAGGTGTCTCCGCCATGTTGCTGGTCAGGAAAGTCATTTTGCTGGCGTGAGTGACTGAGCTCGCCGTTCTGCAGGCCATCTGTATACCTGAATATTCTGTGCTATGGGTAGGGGCCGTAACATTTAGAGGATTCAATGCCCCGTATGCTAGAATCCATTGTACTAGGCATACTCAAGCCCCGTCTATTCGTTCATTGCCTGCTGTTAAACTGAGTAGTCATCGGTTCTTGGACGTAACCAGCAGCCCTTCTGGTGGATGCTGGCGCTCCACTGCCCACAAGACGTAAAGCCCATTGAGCTCTCGTCCGCTAATTAGGTGAAATTAAAAAAAAAAATGAACCTGAAAGCGTAATAGGAATTCTGAAGAACTTCAATATTTTTTATGGGAGTTTCTGACAGAATGCCCTTAAAGGTCGTGAATTTCAAAAATTCCTTAGGCAAATTCTAGGTATCTATTAAGCAAAACCATATAGATATCTCAAAGAGTTTATCACGTTTTTCCATGCCATTTGGGGTAGAAATTAAAAATCCAGAAATGATGTTTGTTGTGCAAGTAAACTATTTAAGTAAAATTTACTACAAAAGCCTGTTTTGTTTGCACTATATCAACGATTAATTAAAAATACATTTCATCACTTCATTTGAATAGAGATATGATTTTACAAAAATCATTGACATCATAAAGATTTAACGTGAACATCGTTATGAAACAAGCAAACAACTCTTACATATTGTAACGATATCGCCACAGATTTTAAAGTTTATTTATGTTTGATGATATAACGAACTGAGAAAGACTTTGCTATTATAGAAAGCACCAGAAGTTTTTTATGTTTTGACAGTTCCCACCTTACTATAGTAATTTTTGTTCCAACGTAATTAATTTAATGTTATTATTGTTTTGTGTTAGATTAAGAAAATCTCTCACTCCTAGTTATTTGTAATAGACGTTAAATTATCTAAAAGCTATTTAATATTGTTATGGAATTTCTGAAAACACTCTTATAACGTTTCTTCTTTGAAAATATTGCAAATATTTTATGAATATGTTAATATCATCAAAGTTTTGCATAATTGTTTATTTAAATATTTTCTTAATTTATTCTAACATCTGCTAAATAATTTTAATATAAATTTGAAATACTTGTTTAAAATGTTTTACTACCATATTATTGTACCTAGTATAAGTATAGTTTAACTTACTACGTACAGAGTAATTAGCTGTTCCAAAGAGGTTTCTCTGAGCAGATTGAAGGTTTTATACCTCTTTTGTTGATTGGTTGCCAAGGTAACGGCTTCCAATTTGGAGAAGAACATAGATTATATGCTGTATTGTACAGAGCAGAGAGAGTTCCCTGAATTTTGCTAGGTGAAGCATGCGGCAGGATCGGCCCAGGAGAAAATGGAATATTTTCATTTCTGCCGTCAACCTAAGGTTAGACTTGGGAACTCAATAGATAGAGGACAGTACGTCCGTCAGTTTTAGGCCATTTTGAGAAGAGGCCCGTCATCAGTAATATAATTAGGCTAATTTTTGAAGTGTCATGAAGACAACGAGACCTTCAGCCTACATTGTAAGGATAGCCATGTTGAGTATGTATGCCTGTAGCGTCCTCACGCTTACCCATCTTGTGTACAAGGCCGACCATCCCAAATATTGACTTGGATATTCAATTCAATTTTTATTTCATACAATTTTTCGTCTACTAATTTTAAATGAGTTTGGTGTGCCTAATTTTTGCCAACGAGCTCAAACCCAGAGGTCCTGTGTCAGAATATCATGTAAACCGACTGAGCAAACATACATACTTGAACTTAAATTTAAATTTTATCCCTAGCCGACGAATTTTAATAGAACCTAGAATCAACTTTAACCAAACTCAAGATATTTTCTACTTTTATAGTAAATTGTGTCTTAACTATGTGTTTAACCTAGGGTGAGAGATATTAGAATTTTTTTTATTTATTTTCATTTTCTTCAATAAATTGCTCTATTCAATTGAGATGTGGTGCCTATGTTTTTATGACGAACCTACAAGAATCTACATTGTGGTAAGAAAAGGTATCTCATGCAAATAGAAATTATCTTACAAATTAATACCTTCTCAACTCACCTTAGTCACCGACACTCAGTAAGTCACATAATCATCATCATCACTAAATAATTATATATATATATATATATATATATATATATATATATATATATACATATATACATATATACATATATACACACACATACACACACACCTGAGAGTTTGACAGAGATAGGTAGAACCAGTGATTTTTGGTGAAAAGTATTCTGCCACATTTTGTTTCAATGTCTTATTTGAACACCTGTTTCTCTCTTTCATTGTCAATTATTGGAAGTTTTTAACTTTCGGCGTCTCGGGGTCCTACCAGCAAATCACGGACGTGTGGTGTCGCGGTACATTGTTCTGGTTGGTACAGTTAAAAGAACCTCACCTCTGCCCTATTATATTCTGCCAATAACCACGAACCAGAGTTGCAGGTGTGCACGTAAGGCATTGAAACAAGTTGTTGCAGAATTATTTCAACCAAAAATCACTGGCTCTAGAGATAGGCTAAGAGTATTTATACAGTTACATTCAATGCATTTTCACGTATTTTGGGTTCAAACTTCGAAAAATCACAAATGCTTTACAGGCATTTGTTAAAGTAGCTCATTGAATTGACTGTCGAAAAACTCAGCAGCTCCAAGCTATACCAACATATCGTCAAAAACACACGTAATATTTTAAAACCTCAATAGTGATGCAATTCTGAAGAATGTTAAAGTGAATTCTCAGTCATTTATGTAAGCTTCATTTTGAAACATTAGCAAATCGACATATTGTGGGACAACCACAAACAAGTTTCAAGTATTCCTAATTCTTTACAATTCAATATACCAGAAAACCTTAAATTATCTTTAAAATGGTACGACTGTCCAATTGAATAAAAACTTACGACGATAAGCTGCCAGGTTCGAGTTATATCAACGAATTCATCAAAAACACATTTTACCCCTTTTGGTATTTAATTTCGAAAAATTACTTTTAGTACTTGTGTAAGCTCTGAGAGTAACTCACCCTTAAAACTGTTCATTTCTCTCGTACAATTGTTTAGGCTGCGTTTGGATATTTCAGTTGTAGTATACTAAAGTATATTACATTTTTACTGCTTATTTTCACTTTTACGTGTGGAGTAAAATAGTGAAACTTTCATATATATACGTAAAGGTGTTGTGTTGACTCTACTGGAAGTGACGTACTAAAAAACTTACGTTTAACAACCATTTAATATAGAATTCAGATGTGAAGTTTATTAATATTTTAACCAAAATGAACCTAAACATGACTACACAAAAATAACATGTTAACTTAGAGAGGTATGGTTTGTGAATTTAGGGAAAGA
>PNEQ01041080.1:0-20661 GCA_003012365.1 Medauroidea extradentata
CCTTGCTGCGCACACTCCACTCTACAGCGTGTCAGCAGGTGGTGTGCGGCGGGGTTGCCTAAGCTGAGTTTTCATTGCGCTCCCCTACGAAGACGGTACATTTCCGCCTACGGGTTTATAGTTAAAAAGTGCTTGTTTTGGCTCGTACTACCTGCCCTCAAGCGTTGTATCATGAATTAATATACACCCTGTATACAAGTATTAAAACTTATTACGTGTATCTGCCTATCATAATGAAGTGTCATTAAATACACAGTGTACGAAATTAAAATAAGACAATACGTATGCAAGATAAGTTATTTGGGTTTTGTTAATTATTATGCTTCTATAATTACGGAAATATACACTTAAAAAATGACCACTATTTACAACCAAATAATAAATATAAATTCACTTCTCTGGAAGGTTTTTATTAAAAACTGTGTTAGGTATATGGTGAAAAATTACTGAGACAGTAAATTAGAAAGTTAATTATCAGGATAAGCAGAATTTCAAAACCTAAATTAAATCCATTATTTATTTCCAATAAATATAGGGATAACTTTGAACAAATAACTTGGAAAACTACAGTAAAATGATGTAAGCAAATTCATACTCCATGCTGTAATTATTTACGTAAAATAATTTTAAGGGTTTAAATGTTAAACTAACGAAAAATAATTAGTAGAAGAAATATAAGGATTTGTACTATTGTCCAACAATAATAACAAATAATTTTTGCATATTTTCGTAATTTTATCAACGACGAGGGAAGTAAATATTACAATTTCTTTGATAAAATGTTAAAGTAAAAGAAAAACGAAAAATGCTAGGCCGCTAAGCAATATAATTTTTTGTGTAATTGTTTGATCTAATATAGAATACTATAAAAAAAAGAACAAGTAACAACGTAAATCATGTTGATAGCTAGAGGTAAGCCTTACACAGGGAAAAAATTATCTTTATATGAGAAGACTAGTCATTATGGTAGGCCTACATTTTTTTACATAAATTAGAGATACGAAAAGCAGTTTTCAAGTCGGCATTACAATAACGAGTAGAAAAATATAATTTACATAACTTCATAACTATTAACTAGAGACTGATCTCTTAACGTTTATTGCAGGTACACATTCAGCCGTAGTAAGAGAGAGAGAGACAGAGAGAGGGAGAGAGAGAGAGGGCAGGAAAGAGAGAGGGAGGGGGAGAGAGGGAGATATCTATACCGACCTTTAAAAACCAAATTCTGTTTCTTCATAATTTAATTTTGTTTGCTACCATTCCCATCCGAGCTAAATTCCAAAGAAGGTATAACAAAAGAGTAATACAAAATACTAATATTCACGAAAATTCTTTGGCTGCTTGTTCCAAGTTTCTGTCTAAAGCCGGAGGTAGACCATACTGTTGTTTTTTTGCGCATGACTGCCAGACTGAAAGAAATTATGAATATTCATTTACGTGGATAACTGGAAAGAATTCTCTGCAAAAACACTGACATTCAAAATTTTATTTCTCTATAAATAAGCTTTGTATACATATATTGAGGAACTGATGCGAGTAGGGGACGTATGTGTTTACATAACGTCATTTGAATTGTATTCCTAAGCATAAATCACTCAACGAGCTTTGAGCGTTTTCCGGATGATCTTTATCTGGGGATGCACTCTACATCGCTCAGCAGCAGTCAGTTCTATGCTAAAGTACGACCTACAACAGGCATCGTCAGCGTATGAGCCGATATGTCATAAGCTGTAGGAATGAACAACGCTCTGTTGTTGAAGCTGATATATCTTTACCGAGTTACATGGTTATGTAACAGATCAGAAAAACATACAATATATATGTAAAGCGACCATTCATTCACTCAGATACAGAAGTTTCTGTGGCATAAACTGTCACACGATACTTCTAACGCAGGTTAATACGATAAAATAGCATTTAGTCGCTATTCAATTCCGCAGACGTATTTACTGCAAGAAAGTAAGGAAGAGTGGAAATTCACAATTAACATTAGATTAGAAAACTTATGAAAAAAAAATGTTTCCCTTCGTTCATCCGAGTTTCCGCATAATACTTTTATTACTTTAACAAATTTTTGTAAAGGAAAATTGACAATGAAAACAAATATCTTGTCTACAAGTGAATTATCACCATTCAGACTGAATAAAAATTTCAGTTTGTAGCCAATCCTCCACTGATTATTGCACACGGCTGATTACCAAACATTCAACGGAATAGAGCCAGCAGTCTGTTTAATCTTCCGCACTTCCGCTACCATGCTAGATTCCATTTAACAATGCAAGAAACATTTAATATTCATAACAGAGATGAGAGGAAAATGCAAAATATTCTAGATAGAGCATAAGCAGGCTATACTGAGGTCAATTTACTTTGTTTATACATGTGACAGAATGGCGGAGTGCAATCAACTTTTGCAATAGGTATATTGACAGGCTATGGCTGGGCAACCATAGACCTAAGCCAGTTTTTACACGTTGCTATGGCAACAAATAACATTTGCATCAATATTGCGAATGGTCTCTTTCCATGGTCTTACAATTACAGGTCTGGACACTAGCCTACCTAGCAATGCTATATAGTTGACCTCTTTATGACTGAAAGCGCCACTAGCAATGAAGTGTTGTGTTAACAATGCAATAGCTTCGTACTACTAGTGCTCCTAGCGGCAACTACACGAGCTTGCTAATCGTAGTTATGTTCAAACAACACCAGAGTGCCAGTGGCGCCAATCAGTCATATAAGGGTCAATTTACAACTCCATTGTCCAGACCTGTTCCTTTATGGCCGTGGTCTCTTTCCCCTTCCGTCTCAGGGCCTCGAACCCCTCACCATAGAACGTGAATCATGCTCTACTTGTATGTTTGACAAATCTCTACGTGCCACATACATTTGAGGACATTCACTTGGTCAACCACTATTTTTAATATTTTGAGTACGGTGTATATTTATCGAAAACTAGAAAGGAAAAAGTATAAGAAATTGAGCAACAGTAAACTATTCTGGTAATATTGAAAACGGAATACGTATATCAATTTTACAAAACAAATTTCTACTGCAGGTTTTTTGACCACGCTGATTATTGTTGTACATGTTAAATCCAAAACGGAATTATAAGTAGGTCTAGTGGAAATTCATTAAGAGGTACGCAAGTTGCTATAATAAAATTTTTATGAAAAAATTCAAATTTTAAGATGCCTAAATACTGACAGGTTAACTAATTTTTTAACTATAAGAAAAATCATTAATGAAGTTACAATGACTTAAGGCATCTCTTAAGCAAGTTCATTTCAACTTATTTTCTAATTTATCATATGAAATGATCATAATTGTGTTGAAAAGTTCACAAAAACATTTTCCATTTGGTTGTGTATTTTACCACATTTTATTCTATGCAAAGTCATGAAACCAAGGAAAAAAACTCTAAAAACTCAGGAACGAATTATTTCTAGAACTATTCTACGTAATAGCAGCGCCAGCAGCAGAATAGTAAACACGCCTATTAGCGGGACGAAGCTACACTGAATTGCATGAACCGACACACGGAGAATAAATAACATACTTTTATACTTCAACACATATACATATTCAGCGCACTTGCGTCTTTATAATGACGATAACCGTTGAATAAGCACGTCAATCGATAGCAATATTGGGGGGGGGGGGGGGGGAATTGGGGTTTTAAACTATGTGCTTCGGTCGTAATATACGCTTCTCTTGCACTCAGCACTCAACAGTGCATTGGACATGAACTGGTTACCTAATTTGAGAGGCTTAGAATGATTACGGCGTAAGTAACTTTTATTAAGAGGTGCTTTTTTCTTTCATATTAAACATGTTTTAAAAGAAAGTTCTGTTACAATTATTACACTTTATTTACTCAATTTTCGAAGTAAAACTCGATTAACTTACTAAAAAAAAGGCGATGTATTTTATATGTAAAAGCAATTAATTTGTCTTGTCTAAATTACTATACGTGACTTACTCCACTATCATTCCAAGCCCCTCATTTGTAACAACACAACTATTGCGTGTTCGGTAAAAATAAACGACATGGGAAAAAACATTATGTAACAGTGGGAACGACCAAGTCACGTACAAAAGTAATAAAAACTTCCAAATAGGAACGGCAATAAAACCTACAGAAAAATTCAAGCATTGCATAACGGGCGATGTTTGTACTAGCATATAGTGATTTGAATGCGAGAAAAACGTATAGCTAAATGGCCGTAAATGCAGAAAGATATTAGAGAAATTACAAATGACTGTCCAATTTATAGTTAGGTTAAAGTATTTCAAAGAATATTGTATTACTACGAATGATAAAATAACTACAGGCAAATGGGGGAATACCATTTTTATAGTAAAATGTTTAGTTGAGAAATAAAAGTATCAGGAATAAACGCAAGTTTTTATGTCTAATAATGTTTTTAGTCGTGCAGAACGTGAGATGAAAAGTAAACATCTACAAAACAATTATTTTTCACCAATAATAATAGTAGTTTTTCTTAATTTTTTTTCGTTGACCTGGAGTATACTTTCTACTATACTTTTCAAAACAAAAGGATTTTAACAATGAATGTAGCAAATGCATCAATAGACTCTGAGCCAAATGTTAGTTCGGTGTAAAATACTTTTCAGCGTTGAAACGATTTTATAAGAATTATTTTACTCACATATCTTGGGATTATAAATATTGTATTTAAAATACTTATATTCTTTTTATAAAACTGTTTCAATTCCGATAAACTGACAGCACGTTTTACTGATAGCTTAAAATTGTCGCATAGTCTATTTATGCATTACACTGTCCAAATTGTACTGAATCAAACACGTGAAAACAATGAGTATCTGAATTCTAACGAATGAAATAGTATCAGCTTTCTTCATCAGTATTTCTTTGCATGAGTAGATACTTCAGTAGCAAAGGTTTAAGATAAGTATTTATAATACGTACGAATACTGATGCAAATATAACAACTGGTTTATCTCGGTCTTCACCTCATTTCAAACAATAATATCAAGCCATGTATTGAAATGTTTCCTTTCAGTAAATACAGGCTGTTAGTGAAAGTATGTTACAAACCTTGCGAGATAACTCCTAGTAAAAAATTAAGTAAAGTTAGATAATTGAAGTTGTTTGGTTGGCGCAGGTCTCATTCGTGAATGAATCTCGACACTGAAAACAAACATTTGTTAAAATAACCAAAAGAAACGAGAAATAAATTATGAATTTCCGGTTGATCTTTGTTACTAATAAGATCCACAATCTGTGGAAAAGTGATTTAGAAAACCTTCCACCTTCTGTGGGTAACAGTGTTGGTCAAAAATTTTTTTTTTTTTGGCATGGGATTTTTAACATTCTTTATTATTATTATTATTATTATTATTATTATTATTATTATTATTATTTTGCTTTTTTAATGATACAGTTTGTAGCAGGAAGCCCCAAAAAGCAAGTCGTATTTTCCCAACAACCATTAAGTGCGTTCCAGATGAAAAAAAAAAACGTAATTTTATGTTTGTATGAAACAGTGCTAGTTTAGTAAACCTTACTTGGAAGTACATCTTCCTGTTGAAAAAAAATTAGCTAAGCCAGTTTTTACATAGTGGCATTTCAAAGTCAAAATTTGCATGTTTTTAGATCATGCATCCCCCGAAAACCAACCATAACATAATGAAACGAAATAACTCAGTGAAAGGACATGCCACGGCTTAGGTCTTTGAGTACAAATCCAGTACAAAATATTTTTGTACTTTAAAAAATTCTAAAGCAAGCAAAACAATTTCCAAATTTCAGAATTTTTTTAAAAATACAAAACATAGTTTGAAAGAGTTTTTGTATACTTATTGCCTTAGCCCGTCATATGTACTTTTACTGTGAATTAATCGTTTCAATATGTTGATAGACTTTGAAACGCTATTATGAAAAAACTGGCTGAGCTAAATTTTATTTTGCAAAAGGATAATGTACTCCCAAAGTAAGGTCTACAAAATTAGCACTGTTTCATAAAAATATAAAATTGATATTTTTTCCCCTCTGGAACTCCCTTGAATAGGTGAGCTAAATACTAAATTTAATTTATCGATTTTCGGCACAACTTCTGTTTTACAGTTAAATCTGACAGTGTTGATGCTAAGAAGATATTTGTGATGAATTCTGGAGATCATAATAGTGTTGTATATTCATCTTACATTGGACTTACAATCATTCTTGCAAGTCACCCTTGATATGAATCTGAATGGCAAATTCGTGAAAAATTCCGTTATTATTTTTGTCAAGTAGTTTTAAAAAATACATTCCTTGTCAAAGAGAAAATTTTTATAATACAACTTGAATAAATGTTATGGATCGAAAACTGAATATAAATAAGATTATCTAGCACTCCGCTGTAAGTGAAATCGAGAAAACGATGTTAGAAAATTTGGAGCCTTGCATGTAGGCAACATTTTATACTCAAGAGGTTTAAGCAACCCATTATCTAACGAAGGTAAACGATATTATAAAATTAGTTTTCTATGATTGTAAATTTTGTTGTTAGTAAACTACTCCCGAAAATGTATTTTTTTCTCCTAACTTTAGTTTATTGTACCAAATGTTGGTTATCATGTCAATTTTTTATCTGAAATGTGTCTTTTATATTTGCGCAATCTAAAATCTTGCAACACATAACGTAAAGATATCAACGACATTAGCAGTTTGTACCCATTCAAAATACCTGATGACCGAGCTCGATACATTTTCATATTGGTGCTAGGAACTAGAACATTTATTTGTACATTGTTTAAAAAAATTCTAGACTGTGTGCAGTCTTGCAATACGCAATTCGTGTGTGTTATTTACAAAACTCAGCACAGTTCTAATATAAATATTTTTTTTTGCTAGATTTTGACTTGTTTTAATTGCGTAATTTTGGTACAATGGGAGCAAAAATCCAAAGAAAATATCGTGAAGTTTATTGCTACGAAGTAACAAGGTTATACATATATTTACGTGTTAAATCAACTTAGTATTACATCGATTTATATATTAGGTGTTTTTGAAGTAATGAAACATATATATTTAGTGGACACTGTTGTAAAAATATCAAGCATGACCTTAAAATGTGTACAATTCACCTTCATCGACTAATATTACAGTCCCTTCAGGTTCTAACCAGACATTTTCTATATCTCTATAGCAGCTCTTTTAACTCGAGAATACTGTCACTCACTGAATAAGGGGTCCTTCTAGATGTGACCACTGCGGTATCACGTCTACATGACAGACATAATCAGATATAAGTATGCGCCACTACTGTCCTCAATCACGATTCAAGAACTCTCAACTCTAATTATTCATTTCTGCGGCCGTTAGGACCTTAATCATCACCCGTCTTGTGAAAATACGCAACAAATCATATCTAGCCTTACCTACAACACACGTTCGGCTACTACGAAACATAAGTATATTGCGTCAGTGTAAATACTAGGGTCTAAAACGTTTCAATCACAAAAAAAATATAATACAAATCATGTACGTAAATAAAAAAATTAGTGCAACACTTCACAGAATCCTAGATGTACCAATGACACGTTTTCTGATTATATTCCTAAACAGGTTGGTAAATTGTACTTGTTCATAACTTAAGAGTCTGTCACCTGTTTACTTGAAAGTTTCCATTTTCTTTTAATAAATTAAGAGTACAATGAATTTTTGGCAATGTCTCTTAATGCAAATATTACATTTTACGATTAGGTGCGTATTAGTGGATTAAATTGGCACTAGGAGTGCTTTGGTCTAAATGACGTTGTGAGAGATAATTGAAGACACAAGTCTATGAAGGTGTTATGTTGCGAAATCAAAGTTCTGAGTAAAGTGGCACGAAGTTAGTTCCAGCTATGCCGATAAATGTAACACGGCCCTTCATCCATTGCTGTATCTAGAGACATGATGTTTTTCTGTTAGTTCTGATTATTATGTGAAATGTAAGTACATATCTTTGTTCACGTTAGAAACTAGAATTTTTTTTTAAATTGTATCGTAACAATTTCATCCACTTTCGTCTTCAATTATTACCTTAAAATTGAATTAGCTTAATTATTTCATAATTACGCTTTAATACTTCGAACACAATGTGCGTAATGAAAGGTAATGTAACTAGCTAAGCCAATATAAAATAATTTTCAAATAAATATTGCTGAAATAGAAGTCAGGAAGAAATAAAGAAAAATGCAACATGATTAGTGACACAGGATCTTAACGACTGACTTGTAATGTCACTGCAACAAAGAGTCATGGGAATTGTTTCTGTCACGTGGAGGTACGAGTGTGGTACTTTTAGGGCAAGTCACGTTAGTTTAATATAAACTTACTATTACCACAATGAAGTATTCAATATTTTCCTTACAGGAGTTCAGAAATAACTTGATCACGGACTCCTCTGCAAGATGGCTGATTACTGAACATACGCCCGACTTCATGAGCTCAAGTACTCCCGGCCCAGACTTGGTATACGAGATCTAAGTATCGCGACATCAGAAGACGATCAACCGAGGCCAAGGGCGACGCAGCCAGTCGCATCATCGCCTTTAGCCTGTGCATTGATTTGTAAGTCGAGGTTTGATGCGGCGGGAATCGTTACGTCGGGGCGTCATCTATACGACACAGCAGATCTGGTAGTCATAGTCGCAACCCACCAGGACCTCGACATAAATGTATGATCTAGCGTTAACTACAGATATATTGCTTCACGAGTGTGTGAAGATTAGCTCACTTTATAATATGGTTGTAGTAGTAAGAAAATCTGTTTACAAAGAAACAACCCGTAAAACTAAAAAAGATTGTAAACTGAATTGTATTTTGGACATACGCCATTGCGAATGAATATTCCTGAGATACAGGAAAATTCCACAACAAAACCGAAACCATTGGCTGAAAGTAAAGCCAACGTTAGCTGTAGTCAACAAACATGTAACACATATACTATCCCGTAAATTTATATAGTTTTAATGTCCATAAAGACGATCCATAAACCATAAAATAAAGAAATAAATATTTTCTTTTTGTTACCGTGTTGTCTTTCTGGATACAACTATATTACTTTCAGGAATTGTGTATATGTTTGTTGACAACAGCTAATGCAGAATTTTCTTTTCAATTTTTTTTTAAATTAAGGGTATTTCCTGCATCTTAGAAACATTCGGTCACAATGTCGTATTAAAAAACCCATTACGGGAATCGTTCAAAGTCCGCATAAAAGAGGTTGTCTTGGTAAAAAAAATAGTAATATGTTACTCGTAATACAAGGAAGCCACTTTCATTTGTACTTGCAAAAGGAAAAATAAAATTACAAAAATTTTATTTATTTATATCCTGAAAATTAACCTATGTGTATTGTAATTGGTACATAAATAATAAGTAGCGATTAAATAAAAATACAGTAAGTACACTGTGATTCGTACTTGCATTAATACGTCTGTCATCCGGCATTTTATGCCAACATCCAAATAATATACAACAGTTATTTTTTTTTGTATTTGTATTAACGTTCTTTTCCATTAATTGTTTTTATGTTTATGATTTTGTGTTACGTAATTTTTATGTGTTATTTAAAAATATATATATCATTTCCGAAAAAACCAACGATTTTTACTGGCTACAGAATATTTCCTAACTTTTCTTACAAATAATACTCTTGTTACTTCACAAACATTATGTAATTGAAACGAAGATCCTTGAAATCTACTATACGATCGTTTGTAAAGGAACAACGAAATTGTTTGTAATCTTTACAAAAGAAAAATACGGTTTAGTAGGACATGATGAGTAACAAACGACGTAGGTACTATCATAAAAGTAGACAGGGATGTGGTAGATTTCCGTGTCGTTAAAGTGGTTAATGACTGAGTTCCTGAAAACCGTGCTAAGAAAGCATTATATTTATTTCCCTCAGAATTCGACGACTAAAAACACGCGTTCATAACGCTTTGGTTTAAACACACTGATCAATGCAATGAAGTGTATTACAATTAATTTGGGATCCTGTACATCTTCGAGGGCTTAAACACTTTCGAACACATGATTTTAACTCATATGTAGTCTATCACATAAAATAGGTTTTCAAACATAAAATAATTAAATAGTTAATATGTGGTGTATAATTTGCAACCAGTTATTTAAATAAGTGTAAGAAAGCAAATAACATTATTTTAACAAACTTATCTAAATGTGTTTTATGTTTGTATAGCAAATAATATAGAAGTAACCCAAACAGTATATTTTTAGGCAAGTGTTTTAAAGAAGTGTGTTGGTGGTTATTGTTCTTTTTTTAAATAAACAATATCTAGCCTATGTATTAAATATGTGTAAACGAACTTATTTGATAATAGAATGCGTTTTACTGCGTCCAATAACATCGTTTTCAACGTAAATGACCACGAAAGAGTTACAAGTATTTCATTTCTTTCCATGTTACGAGATAAGTTACAGTTGTTTCCTTTAATCGTAATGTTTGCCATTTAGGAATGTTTTTTAAGTTATTTTATATAATATGAAACTCCTTTGCCACAAAATCAAAATTGCTAAGAATGAAATTTATTTCTCATAGCTTAAGTAAAAAAAATTAGGTTCGAGTTTCGGTACCTTTTGTTCTCTCTCTCTCTCTCTCTCTCTCTCTCTCTCTCTCTCTCTATATATATATATATATATATATATATATATATATATAAACCACAAATAATATTCTAAAACATTAAATGATATAGAGAAACACACACATACATGAAATAAATTACATGCATATGTAAATATAGTAAATAATTAGTAATTACTTACATCGATTGAAGCAGCAACGAGTATGCCATGATTCTTTGGCCCTAATGTTAAGAAGGCGAATTATACAAATAAATACATTAACTTAATGTGAGAGAACCCTTGAAGCTACTATATAAAAGAAAATAAGGTAATTATATAAAACATAATTTTCCAACGTTTTGAGTAAAATAATTGTCTTGGTGACTTATTTTCTGGGACCAAATATGTGATGCCAAAATTTCGTGCATTATAAAAGGATAGTCATTGACAAAATTTATACTAATAAAGTAGACAAAAATGTTGTTTAGAATTGCTTCTTATGTACTTGTTGACTCACATAACGAAACATAAAGATTAAAAATAACCTGTGAATCATTGAATTATATGTAGCGTCCTCATAAAAACGAAATATTACAACACAGTGCAGTTATATTTAAAGATTCAAAATAATTTTTCCTTTTGATAGTAAACTTCAGCATATTTGTAAAGGCGTGGTCTGTTCGCGGTCATAATTTAGTAAGCGCTGTGTTTTAACGAGTTTATTTATAAAGTAAATGCTGACATGGCTAATATTATATATGAGTTTCGTATGCTTGTCAAAAGTCTACACAACTATAGAATACTCATCAATGAAAGTGTATCTAGTATAATGATGCTATGACAACTAACATACGTTTTAATGTTCAAAATTATGTCCGAAGGCTGAATATAATATTGATTTACAATTCATGAATTTCAATTAGTTTTTGTTGATCAGTGGTCTTAAACTTGCGGCCTGCAAACAATTTTCCAGTAAGCAATGTTTCCTTGTTCCTAGCTTATCTCAGAAACAAATTTTTTTTTACATTTGTTATCCAAGAAAAAAATCTTTAGGCCATGATCTTCCATTAATTTCAAACAATTGCAAATAACTCAAATATTTTTAACCAAGTGCTTTCAAAAAATTTTACACTGTGTACAGTCAAACAATTCACAATTTGGCCAGAGCGGTTTTTCAAAATAATCTGCCGTTTGCTAGAAAAAAATTATTTTGCTTCATTTTGGCTTATTTTGACAACAAAATGTGTGAAATTTCAGGGGCCAAAATCTAAAAATCCGTTTGGTAGATATACACGGTGTTATATAAATGTTAAAACTGCCAGAATGAATTTTTGATATATGTATTCATTTGCGTTACAAAATATTTTCGAAACCACTGCAAAACCAAAGAGCGAGGCCTTAACACGCCAAATTTACTGTTCTGTTAACAATTTTAGGCACATCGTGTTTCTTACTAGTATCATATATTGTCATTATACACATCCGTGCAACATATATCGCAGTGACTTAGCAGAACTGGTCGGAACAGTGACAGAAAGTTTTCACAACAGAAACTCCCGAAATAGTAACTTTGCAGATAAGTTATATCCCACTTTTCTGTACCTTGGTAGACGTTTCCTGGGACTGCATCTTCCCGTCATATTTCACCCTGAGCTTTATTCAAGCAGGCAGGGAACAGCTGCGTCAGCTGTCAGCTTACGCCTTCCCGACGTGGCGCAGCAAGTTTCTTTCTCTTGTACGACATCGTGTTCCTTGTTCACCATTCCCTACCACGTGCACGTTCTTCTCTTTCTGCACTTATTTATTTCGGCTTGTCTGCAGACTCATCTGTCTTCACCTCCGCTGTAGAGTTGCTGCGTGTAATATCGTGTAACATGCGTGCGCCTGTCTCGTGCGAGTCGAACGGCAAACTTAGAAGCACCAGACTGTCGCCATCACCCGGCAGGAACAAGCACGCAGTGTCGCTTATACACGACGCAAAGAACAGCGGATGGTCGGAAATTTTTATCCCCTCGATGTCAGCGGAGAAGTGAAAAATGATTGCAAATAAATGAGAATAGTGGGTGATAGGGGATGGGAATAATTTATTCTCAGCAATCCCAATCCACTTTCATTTTTCCCCTTCGTTTTCATATTTTCCCGTAAAATTGTTCCTTCCGTCTATTTCCCTCTTCTCCTGCGACGAAAGAAAAAATATATATTTCCCCCCGCGCGTTCGTCGGCATGACGGCAGCCTTGCAGCCACTAATGTGCCCTGGGAATCGTACGGGATAGCAGCCATCAGATTCCTCGTAGGCTGTTTCTGATTAGTCATCGAACGTCGACTCTGTTCTTGGTGTTTCTGCTTCCAGTGTCCGGAGAGGTTTTCTGAGAATAAGTCATCTTGAAAAATATGTGTCCTTGAAAACATAATACGTATTTTTATTTACAATACAACTGATTGTGAGTTTAAGACCTTGTTACGGAGTTATGCAGTGATTTCGAAAATATTTTTTATTTTTAGGTACCTAATATTCATATCAAAATTTCGCTGCACAGTTTTGACACTTATATGTTATAATTTGTAGCTGATTTTTTTGTAGAATTATACAAAACGGTTTTTTAGATTTCATTACCCAAAGTACCACGTTTTCCGTCGTGAAAATAAGCAAAAATGAAGGAATTTTTTTTTTTTTTTTTTTTGCTGGTGAATGGTACATTGTTTTAAAAAACGCGTCCACAGTATTGTGCATCGTGTAATTGCACATTGACTCAAATTTTTTCAAAACTTTTGGTTAAAATATATTTGAGTTATTGGCACCAGTCTAAAAAAAAACTCGGGAACAAGCCCTTAAGGGCGTTCAAGTGGGAAAAAATTAATAATTTTATATTTGTATAAAATAGTGTTAGTTTTGTAGACATTGCTTAAGAATACATTAACCTCTAACGAAAAAAAATTAGCTCAACCAGTTTTCCTGTAATGTCACTTCAAAGTCAAAATTTGCATATTTTTAATTCATACAAAACTTGAAAACCAGTTAATATAATGAAATGGAAAAAATCTCATCAAAACTACACGTCACCGTCTACGGCTTGAAGCATACACAAACCCATTGTAAAATATTTTTGTGTTTAAAATAAATTTCTAAAAGTACCAAAAAAATTTCAAATTTTGAAATTTTTTATTTAACATAAACATTTGTTGTAACTGGTTTTAAATGCTACAAGCCATAAACAGTAACTCGTAGTTTTGATGTGATTTTTTTTCATTTCATTATGTTAACTGGTTTTCAAGTTTTGTATGAAGTAAAAATACGCAAATTTTGACTTTGAAGTGCCATTACGGGAAAACTAGATGAGCTGATTTTTTTCCCTTAGAAGTATGTGTACTCTCAAGTAATGTGTACAAAACTAACACTATTTCCTACAAGTATAAAAATATGTTTTTTCCCCACTTGAACAACCTTAATGTAAGGAAGTATACAGCCTAATAAATGACAGCTATTAGCAGTGTAAAATAAAATTACTTGCGAAATTAATATACATATAAAATAACAAGTTAGTTCAATTTATAATGTATTTAAATAACTAATTTATTTTATGTTTTGGTTTTATCACTGAATCGAATTTAGATATGTCCTTTTCGTATTATTATTTAAAGTACTAACTTAATATGCATCAAACCGTACCATCAGAAACACGAGGGTGCTGTGTTTCTTTGCAAATACAAATACCGTAAATATTTTCCATGTTTCTATATTTGCCTCTGCTTCTATTTAACGATTTAATAGCAGATAAACCTGTGTACCTACTTGATAATCAAATTTCCACACATACCCGACACTGCATATTGTGCAACATTTCATCACATTTTAATGTTCCGTAAATTATTATCAACGAGGTATATAACGTAATTTAGTAAATGTTTCCATAAACATTATGTGAATATAAATGAAAACTCCTGTTCTGAATGACATCTAGGTAAGCGGCACAGGTTCATAAAAAGTCATATATTTATTGGATACAATTATTTAAAATTTTAACTGTTGTATTTGATAGCAATGTAAGACAAACTAATGACTGCGAGCGTACATTACAATTCATTAGCAGGTAATTAAGAAATAATTTGTTGTCTCGTCAAAACGTCAGTCTTAAAGATCATCTGATAATTATCGGAATCTGTTTTTATTTATTTTAGGAATTTAATCAAGACTCCTGCACTGTGACTTTTATACTACTTAAAATTAGTTTTTTATATATTAACATTATGATTAGAAGCTTCTTAGTTACGTGTAAATTTTTAGTATAAAATATTTGTACCAAGTAACTATGAAACCACTATATATATAAAATTCTTATTTTTCTAAAAAAAAGTCTGCTCTTAAATCCTTTTAATTTAATGATAACTTATGTTACAGAAGAGTACCATATAACCGCATATAGAAAATATCAGGAACCTATTATTATTCACTAATTATTTAGTAATCACACATAGAGTTGGAAACATTTTTTTATTTGAAATTTGTTATTAATTTATTTTAGAGGTGCAGAATACACATTATCAAGAATGTCAACTTTTATTTCTCTCTTTGTACTCATATTTGATTTTAATCTGAATATATTTTCTATGTGTAAATCTATTCGAGTTTAAAAAATTATCACAGTTTATTATAAAATTTGTCGTTTATTGTGAACATTTCGAAGAACTATATACAAAGCAACAAGACGAATGCCCTTTTAGGTTAAGTTAGAAAATAATTAGTAGAGTTTAAGAATATGGTTAAAATATTTTATAGAAAGTTTGTTAAAATTTATAAAGCGCTTATCTATGCACGATTTTCCGAAACAATCAGACCTTTGACATTTGGATAGGAAAGTGGTATTTTTTTACGTTTTGTAATTCTTTCTATTTACGAATACTTAATTAATGACAAATTTATCAATACGCATGATTTTCATTCAGCTGTAAAACTAAGTATTGTAAATTTGGTATCACATGTACAAGAAAAACTTTCAGGCTGACAAAGATATTTTTTATGTACATAATTTCGAAAGAGTTGCATTAAATGCAAATTGTATGAGGTAATGTTACTATTAAGAAAAAAAAAGTTTAATTATCAATGCCACATAAAAACACATTTACACAGAAGCGGCGATAAAGAACTTAGGGCGATTGATAACGACAAAAAACACAAAGACGGTGCTTAAGAATATTGATATTACAATAATCGAAATATAGGCATGCAAACTTAAAAAAAATACTTACATCGGCAAGTAAAAAGGGAATTGTTTGGAAATATTTTCCGTTATTTAGTTATTCGGAATAAATGGCGCGTTGCCCAGATGTGCGGTTAGCCATACCTGAAACAGAAATACAATACAAGAAGTTAATATTAAATTCGGAATGATAATTTGAAAAAAATTTTGCACACAGTAGAAAACTGTTAATTTGGTTTTAGTTTACAAGAAACACAGAAACTTTACGTTAAATAAGCAAAAATATAACATTCAATCTCAAAATCAAAATTACACCAACACTATGATTTCGAATGCAACACAGTTGAAGGCATGGCTCTGTCATGCATTTCGACACACTCATTTGGAATTAAGACTTTGAAAACTTTTACAAATTAAGAATTAAAAATTATTCCCGTTTTGGATTCTTATATCAGCTAAAAATCCGTAACAATCACACGATACTGACTCTAAACCAAGAAGAAACCGTTAGGCGATTCTATATTCGAACACAGAAAATACTACAGTTAAATATTGAAACACCGTAATAAATAGCAAAATTTTCTCAACTAATTTAAGAGGTCATAAATTTATATTGCATTTATTTTCCAGTGTAAAATCATAATCAAAGAAGAAGTTAATTGAATTACTAATATACCTATATTCCTCAAAGTTTTTGAAATTTTTTTTTAAATTTCTTTTAAGAGATTGTGTCGACTGGAGGGCTCGTCAGCAGTGCGACAGTTAACAAAAATATTTACTATTTAGTACTGTTTCAGTAAAGTCGCTGAAACAGCGTTCAATACATCAAGTAACAGCACTACTATATTATTATAAACCTTACAATCTGACGGTCGAAATAAATCATGTGTTAGGGATTTTTAATTCGTTACTTATTCGTACTAAATAAGGCACAATATTTTTAATCATGTGTGAAATTGCTTCGAGTCTAACATTCCTGTTTGACTAACATTTAAAATAATTTTGCTCAGGCCAACTGTATCAACTATCAACTAACAAGCTGTTAGCTAACACGTTGTTAGCTAAGTGCCCAGTTGTGTTTTATCAGCCGTTTTTATTCCCTTGTTAGCTACCAGGTTTTCAAGAGTTTTGGTGGTGCTTTTATGTATATGTTGGCAATATAGTTATTAGAAATGTAGTATTATTATTCAGAAAACTAAGACTACGTTGGCAAGTGTGACATGTTTATATTATTGTTTTCGTATTGTTTACATAGTGCGTACGAAATATTAAAATTTTTACAAGTGAGATGTGAAATAATAATGACGTTTTATAACATGTTCTCTCTGCCTGCATTGCACATTTAACTTAAATTATTACAACACAAGCACCATGTATACTTACCTTAAAATTAACATTATTATCAAAATATGTGACGAAATTATAAAAATGCAGAGTTTGAATTCATAGTGTGCTTATTTAAGAGAGATTCTGACGGGATTGTCTTTATTTCATAAGATTGGAGGACTTAACTTTCAGTTTATAGTCGTTCGTGAGACTGTTTCACTTTCAAATCTCTTCACATATTTTTAGCTGTCTACACAAATCAAACCTACCTCAGTGAACACTTGCATTGGCAGTCAAATTTATTGCAGAGTTCTCGTAGCAATGGCGTGAAACGTGTTAGCTCTGAATAGCTTAGAAATAAATTAAGTATCACAATTTGATTCACGACTTGCTGAACGACGAAAGCCACTTGTAGACCTATTTTAGGAAATGCATTCATCTATACCAAGTCACACGGGTTACGAAACATGCGTGGAATTAAAAATCAGTTACTCAAATTGAAACCAGAACAAATATTAAACTTTAGGCCGAATATTTTCCGTTTGTCACATAAACTGTGTAAAAACAGAACTGTGAAAAAATCTATTTCACTTGCATTAAAAATGCTGCTTCCAGCAAACAAAGCACGTAATTTTTCATGAACATCGCCATTAAATAAAATTTAACAACGTATCCACCACACTGAATTATAAAACCTTGACATTAAATAACATTTGCATTCCCCACATTTAAGAACACAACTACAACATTACTGTAACGATAATTCTTACAACCGTTTTCCTCTGCAGCTTACAAATATATAATTTCACACATCCTACATCCTTGTATATGCACGAGGAAGCTACACAATTTGAGAATACGAAAACGTATCAAAACATTTCTTTAGGCGTGATATACCATAATTATAAAAGTAAAAATTGGCTAAAAGCACAGTCGCAGTCAATATAATTTTAATTTTAAATGATGCAAAACTAATTTGGAAGTAACACTGGATGCATACAGCACACATTCGTAATAATTAGTTTCAATACTGTACATAAATTTGCTTAGTTAGGGACACACTTTCAAAGCACAGAATCGCCTACACAATTTGTTTTCTTTCTATTTAACCCAGTCCATACACTCGCCATCAGTTATCGTTTCATTCTATAATATCTCAAATTAATATGACCCTGCACACAGTATTATAATTGTATTAACTTAAACGAGTCACAGAATTTTCACAACTGCCAACACCATCTTGTAAATCGTTTCGTGTTCGCCACTGTACTCCTGTTAAGAGTTTGCAACGCTCCCCTGGTAATGATCAGGGGACACCATCCCCAAAACATCAACAAGACAACGCGACCAAAACTGTCTCCACTTAGACAATTATTGGATTTATCATGAAATCTCTGCCTGAGGCAACCAGAAAAAAAATATATAAATATATGAAAAGAACAACATTTAAACAATAACAAAATTTATTAATTACTTTCAAATACAAAAAAGATATATCAGAAATCTTATACTCCGTTGTAACCATTAACGGTCATACACAAAATATATCAATATATCATGAATCAATGGCTTTACAAATGCCATACGTAAAACAGAAAATTACTTGGCCTCAGTTCTCTAGAATGACATTAAAATTTACTTGGCCATCAAGAATGTAACATTTGATATCTCTCAGAAATTACATTATAAATACATGACTCAGAATTAACATTTAATTCATACATTGAATTTATGGTCACACATGGACCAACCTCCAAGTAAAAATAAACAGTAACAATAATTCATGGCTAGTACTTAACTGAAACGTGTCACAAACAGCATGTCCGCCCAGGAAAACGATTCTGACAATGTAACATCTCCTCTCTCTCTCTGAATTAAGTCCATCATAGCCTCCTAGTCCGAGTCCGAGAGTCTCTCAAACAGAGACTCCTTCATTCTCTCTTTCCATGTCCAAAACTCCGCTATTTATTACAAATACTAACCAATCACAGTTCAATCACAAATACGTCATTTAAACAGTCCTGTCCGCGCCATCTATACGCTTGCAGCGCTATCTAATTTGGTAAACATGAGTGCCAACTTGCGTTTCCAAAAAACCATGTCTTCAAGCCTCTTCGATGATGTCATCGCCGATGACGTGAACAAGCAAACAATACGTTCCTCTGCTCAGTTGCCTGCCGTCCGTCGGAGAACACACCAGCTCAGTTCGTCGTCAACACCAGGTAAGGTACATTTTACCCTCCGCGCACAGCAAACGTTCAGCTAACACGATGTATTTTCCTTGAAAATAGACGAGAAGCGTCTCATCCTCCCCTCCTTAATGATAACTTGGAGGACCAAAAAATATGTCCATGAACTCCAATCTTCTTGGACACCAGGGACAGCTCTTCACCCAATTTCAGACAGAAGCTCTCCAACAAAACTCCAGGGAGCACCAAGACGGCCTTCCATCATAAACTGATGGACCACGAAAGTCATCTCCAGCAAACCCTCGTCCATCCAGCAAGGCATAACAATCCCGGATGGTGGCACAGTGGTAAATCCGACGATGATGCTGTACAAGCGCATGACGTCAAGGAACCGTTGTTGATCAGGCAACGTTCTCTTCGTCTTCATCACTCAGCAGCACATCAGGACTCCACCGGAACAAACCATACAGACAGCCATTAGCAAAGAAACAAATCTTGGCTCAATACTGAGGTGTATTGGAAAATCGACATGGCTTTTTATCAGACTCCAGAGACAAAAAATGACCACCTCCTCAGGTCAACCAGAATCACTGTTTTCCTGGACACCCTAATCAACCTGCCAGTTTCACTAAAAATTTTGATTGGTCCATGTGTGCTCACAGAAATAATTCATGAAACCACTAAAAATATCAGTATTAATACAATTTGAAACACAATTATAAACATGTAACACTCGATTCATGAAACTCCTACTTCATTATCTTTAAACAATTTTATTTGAGACTGATGGGCTTTTCCGAACTTTCCGGGGTGTTTAACATCCTCCAGCAACACAGTGGCAGGTGTTAAAAATTTATTTATTACAAAAGGTCCAACATATTTAGGAGCAAGCTTAGAACTAAATCCATCAATTTTCTTACTCAAAAAATGTGATTCCACAACTACCTGATCACCAACATTACAGTTAACTGCTTTTACAAATGCATTACACCTTTTAGCTAAATTATGATGAAATTTTTGTAAATTTACATTAACATCCTTCCACACAACCTCAATATTTTTCTCAATAATATTTTCCCAAACCAAAGAAGACAAACTCCAAGCATTTATTAAAGGATGAAAAACAGGATGGCCTAAAAAAATCTCAAATGGGATTTTCTTGGTGGCTTCACTTACTACATTATTAAAAGCCAAAGCCAACTGATATAAACATTCGTCCCCCTGACAATGAGTACCAAACTGAAATGACCGGAGCGCGGCTTTCAAGTTTTTATTGTATCGTTCGACGAGATTTGCCTTAAGGTAATATGGTGATGTTTGAACTAATTTAACACCCCC